>OVBL01000241.1:0-110932 GCA_900406555.1 Pseudoturritis turrita | reverse complement strand
CATATCAATGGAGAAAATGCCTAGCGACACACCTCCTATCTTCTTGAATAACGATAGGCAACTTGCAAACTTTATCACAATGGCGGAAAAAGAGGTTATCCGGCTTTGCGTGTCATGGAAAAGAAACGATGGAATTAAAGCAGAAGCTGCGGGTAAAGATGAAGCTTGTGATGTCAAAGAGGATGGTGGTGTGGATTTTGATGATGTTGGTAATGTTAATGAAAGACGAGCATATGATGCCACCACCGAACAACAGCAGAGACTGCCGACAGTATGCGAAGAAACAGCAGATGCCGCCTTTATTCTGCGATATATTCGATGACACGCCTACGAAGCCATTACCAATGAAGAAATCTGGATCCATTAAGGTTGGCGAAATATTTGATGACAAGGAAGCATTAATTATGCAATTACGCAAGATTGCAGTCATCGAGAAGTTTGATTTCAAAATCGCCACGTCGAGGAAGAAACTATTTATCGCGAAATGTTTTGTTCCTAATTGTTCTTGGAGGATTCGTGCGTCGACTCTGTCAGTTTCATCTGAATCTCCAGAATTTCTCGTTCGGATATATAAAGAAGCTCATACATGCTCTGCTGTCTGTAGGTATTCTCGTCAACGACAGGCTAATGCAAAATTTATTGGAAAGATGTATGTTGATAGGTTTAGTGGTGGTAATGATCTTAAAGGAATCACGCCTAAGCATGTAATGAACTGTATTAAGTCACTACATTGTCTTGACATAGACTATACGAAGGCGCATAAAGCGTTGGCATATGCACGAGAGCTGGTCAGAGGCACTTTTGAGAGGGGTTACCAGGACTTACCTTCCTATCTATACAAATAGAGCAGGCCAATCCAGGTACGATTACAAAGCTTGAACGTGATGCTCAACAAAGGTTTAAGTATTTGTTCATTGCTTTTTGGTGCTTCCATCAAAGGATTTGAGTTCTTGAGGAGGGTTGTTGTGGTAGATGGAGCACATCTAACTGGAAAGTACAGAGGTGTTATGATGGTAGCTGCAGGTCAAGATGCAGATTCGAGTATATTTCCTATAGCTTTTGGGATTGTAGACTCAGAGAATGATGCTTCATGGGAATGTTTTTTTACACAGTTGCGTGGTGTGATACTTGATGATAAAAATTTGGCCATTATTTCTGACCGTCATCCATCAATCGCAAAGGCCATTGAGAAGGTTTTTCCCGCAGCTGATAGGGGAGTATGTTACTATCACCTCAAAAATAACCTCATCTTAAAGTTCAAAAAGAACGCAATGCTCAGTCTGGTGTGTCGTGTTGCATATGCATATCGACTGGTAGATTTTGAAAAATTGTTTGGTGTGATTCGTCGTCAGAATAGTGAATTAGCAGTTTACTTGGAAGAGGCGGAATTTTGATTATGGGCTTGTGCACATTTTCCAGGAGATAGATTTGGTATAATGACGAGCAACATTGCAGAATCCATTAATGCCGCGCCTAAGGAAGACAGATCATTTCCTGTTAAACATTTCGTGGAGGGTATTAGAAAGTTGTTGTCAAGGTGGTTTGTGGAAAGGCGAGACAAAGCTGCTTCATTAAAAATAAATTTCTCCCCAAACGTTGAAAAGTTACTGCATGAAAGACACGATAGCTTGAAATTTTAAATGTTCATCATACTGATTCAAATTGTAGCCATGTTACAGGTGGAGATTATGATTGTGTGGTTGATCTACAGAAGGTATGTAAGTTTTTTTTTGCTATTTATCACTGCCAGTTTCAGGAAACGTATTCTGAGCAAGTCTGCCAGTCTCAGGAAACGTTTGCCTTGTTTATCTGCTCTGAGTTCGATTCCTTTTTAAAATTTATGATTGTAGAGACTTTGTATTTGTAAACAATATGATGTCGAGAAGATTCCCTGCGAGCACGCGATTAAAGCAGCATTAAGTCGGAAAACTGATGAAGCTACCCTGGTGGATGATCATTTCACAAAGGGCTACTTGTATTCAACATACTCAGAACCTATAAAACCTGTAGACGAAGATTTGATTCTACCACCACACGTAATTAGTGAACAATGTCTGCCACCAGTCATAAAAGTACCTTCCGGTAGACCGAAGGCAAAGAGATACCTTTCTGCTATTGAAAAGGCTAAGCGGTTCAAGCGTAATCAATGGAAAAAGAAAAAAACAGAAGCTTCGCAGAGTACTCCATCCACAAAGCAAAAAATGAAGCAGAGGACTCAATCCACAACGAATCAAACGAAGCAGAGGACTCCATCCGTTACGAAGAAAACGAAGCAGAGTACTCCATTCAGCGATAATATTTCACCCACTACTCCATCCCAAAGGTGAGAAGGAAACGATCTCGTAATTCTCCGACTACTCAAACACCAAATAAGAAAGCTAAAATTTCGCAGAGTACTCCACCCCCACAGATGAAAAAGAGTGGCCCAAAAATTCATCATAGGTGCTCAAAATGCCATAATGCGGACACAATCTAAAAACATGCCCATTTTCTTAACTCTGGCTTCACTCTGGCTTCAAGTTTATTTAAACAAAGAAACAAATCTTGGTAATTTATTTATCCTTATTTATGGTGCTCCGTTGTTTTATGTTAGTCTTTAGTTTGATGCGGGTATCATATAATAGTCGGTATCGCAGAGTGTGCATCTGGTATCGTAGAGTCTGCATCTGTTATCGCAGAGTCTGCATCTGCATCAAGTATCGTGAAGTCTGCATCTGATATCTGCATGAATCATCCAGTAATCTGCTATTAATCTTCCTGTGCTCTACTATAGATTTCACATTTATTTTCATTCAAAAAATTTATATGCTCAACAAATCCGAGGGTAAAACATGTTATTCAATTAAAATCCACATCTTGATTACAGAATCATAACTTTTCAAGGATTTATAAATACAGAAACAAATAAAATTAGAAGAAATAGTTCAAATCTCCTATGTAATGCGGCAAAGCTATCTTGCGAACCAATACAGGTAGCAGTTTTCGCATCCAGGTTGATATTCGTGCTCAGTGGCACAATTTGGAAAAGGCAAATCTGGACAGTCAGGGTATTGCCACATTGATGCAAAAGAATGGTTCATGGGTGGATAGAAAGCTACAACCGCATCCAGAACCTCATCCCCAAGCCTGGTGAGTTTATCAAAATCACCTTCAGTGTGTACGTCGACACATAATTTGAGAAGTTGTGCAGCCCTTTTCGTACGTCCAGCACATACACACAGCATTGCACAGAGATAAGTTGCGTTAGCACTGAAAGGGACAAGCCGTTCCAAAGCTCCATGGCTGCGCTGATGTCTTGTTCTGCGGTCACGAGTCTTGTAGCCTCATAATAAATAGCAGTTGGGTTTCCGGCGTTTAAGCATCTTACAAAAAAGCTGCGATTCGCCCCGTCTAGGAGAATTTTTATCTGTGTCCTCACATAGATCGTCAAGACTAAGTTCCTTGAGGACTTCATCACTGTACACTACATCTCTACCAATCCGCCCTATTCGGAGGATGTGTCCGACTCTCCACAAGGTGAGGCGGCCAAGTTTTCGTGCAATGACAGAGATAATGTCCGAAAGGAGCTCTGGTATTTGCATGTTAACCTATGATGTGATGCGGTATTTGGATTTTGAAAATAATTAACAGGCACTCTGTTCGTAAACAATCTACTATTTTTATAGATAAGAAAAGAAATGAAAGTGGTCGATCTTCCTTTAAATTGTCTTGGAAAATAAAACTCAATTTACAGGGACATCGGTCAAACATTTAGTACAGTCATTGCACGCGCCTCATTTAATGGCTCGACACGAGAGGCATGCGGGATGATTACTGTGCAACCGCTCAACTATCATAACATAAGATACTCTGCCTTGGAAAAGACAACTCAATTTAATAAGAAATGGCAGAGAAAGCGCGTAAATTTGCCGCGCAATAAATGGTGCGAACATCCATAAGAATAAAGGACAAGTCATTTTTTACACATGAGGAGATGAATGACAACTCATTTAAAAAGTATACATCAATGAACATGTTTTTATTGCAGTAGTTGAGAACACATTCCCTAGTCTGCCAAAACCCTAGAGTTTATCAAATAGTAACGCTTCGTGTTCATATAGGAGAAAGCCGTGTCTGTTTGTCTCTACATCTATTTGTTTACCAAAGACACAACATTCGTCATCTTCGTCTCTCTTACCAAGTTTGTGACCATGGGTTATAGTGTAAGGCGAATTAAAATGGAACTTATGCGGATCCAGAAGGATGTTCCTACACAGTTCATCAGGGCAGGTATAAAATCTAGAACTCCCAAGTCTTTTATGCAGTTAGAGGTAGTATTATTTACGGATGATAATAGGAACTTTACGGATGTAGTATTATTTAGATTAAATGTCTGAGTTGAGTCTTATATGTTTTAGGTCCCGTTGGTGATTGTGTTTACGAATGGGAAGCAGCTATCAATGGACCCTTTGATAGTCCCTATGCCAGAAGGATTTTCTTGCTTACCATCCATTTTCCTCCGGATTATCCGATAAAGGCGCCAAAGGTTTGGTTTTTGCTTTTTCAGTTAATTGTTATTTGTTGCAGGATGAAACTCCACTCTTGATCAATATTCTCTTGCTTTTAATTAATATTCTCTTTCTCTTTGCATGCAGGTGGCTTTTAAAACAAAGATTTACCACCCAAACATCAACGCAAAAGGAGCGATTGACTATGATATCTTGAGGGAAAAATGGTCTCCTGCTTTAACCGTGTCCCAGGTTTGGAATTTTTTCAGATTTAACAAAGTTTTGTCGAAAAAATCCTTCAGCCAAACATGTGTGTTAATGAGATGGTTTTTTGTTATGGAATTAGGTTTTGATGTCAATTTGCGCGCTGATGACTGACCCAATCCTAGATGATCCTTTTGTGCCGGAGGTAACCCATATTTACAAGACTGACAAATCCAGATTGAAGTCAACTGCGCGAAGCTGGACGGAGAAGTATGCCATGGGATCAAAGTGAGGTGGTGGAGGCAAAGAAATGAGCTGTCTCACCTGTGTGTTCTTTAGTATCTTTTCTATGTTTGCTTTACTATCTTCTGAAGACTGGTTTGCTATAAGTGTTTCATTTTGAACTCGCGGATCAATTCGGTTATTTTGAGCGAAGGCGCAGTATCTGCTTGTACTCTGCATCTTAAAGCAGATGATGGACGGACTCTGCATTTAGGCTGCAGCTACATCGCTTACACTGCGCATAAACTACATCTTCTCAACTTGTTTTCATCCACAAAGGTCTAACAAAACAAAATAAAGTATACATAAATTACTGAACTATTATAACAAGACATACATAAGTGTTACTCCGAGACTCAAAAGATCGAGTGCAATAACATTAAACAACACAGTTGACGAGGTTTATTCTAGGTGGTATTGTTACGACGAATAGGGTCATCAATGTATGCATCTTCAACCATTGAGAAACCACCGGTCTTAACAACCCTTAGTTGCTGGATTGCTTCTTCAACGGCAGGAATTGCTGGATTTATGAGGAGTTCAGAGAATGGGTAGAGAGCCGAGACACGTATCTCAACTGCAATGCGAAAGAGTCACCTAGTCATATATGTTGCAATAGTTCTCTATGGTTGAATAAAGTAGTAACACTACCTCCAAAATAGTCCATATTCCAATTTCGTAGCACGCAGAATATGACCTTCCCAATTGGCTGAAGTCGCCAGAAGTCCTCAAATTCATCAGCAAATGTTCCCTTCAGAATACAGTTGATATCTTCGCCGCTGCAGCTCACAAAGACGAATTTATTGTACTCCGTTCTCAAAAGACATCCTAAACTATAAACATAATTAACTTACCTGAAATTCCTCAATGTGAAGTGTAGAACTTTGTGACCAGGGACAACGTAAACGTCATCTGTGAAGCCTTGATAAATTTCTAATTTCTTGACTTTCACAATAGCACCAAGCAAATCAACTGTGTTATAGAGAAACATCAATATAGATTATTTGATCTGACGTGAAATGGAAAATCAAACAACTAATATTCCATCAATACTTACCAACACTAATCTTCTTATGCAATGAGCCGTTTAGAACTCTGCGAAATGGAGATAACGACACCATATGGTTACCACAGATTCGTGCTACCTTTTTAATGATCGATTCTTCATGGAAGAAGATATGGAACTCATGGTGTGTTAGTTTCCACTGACCCGGCCTCGTCGTCACTTCAAAATCCCTAATCAAATACCATTCCTCTTCAGCCACGTCATCGAACTTTGACAACAGATGATTTCGAATGGTTGCAGAGATCCGAACACCCTAAACCATAAAACCAAAGATTGTATCTATTCCTCTAAAAATGAAACAAAATCATGTATTCCTAAGAGACAACATAAGGATATCAAAGCATGCATTTCTTACAGCGTGATAATCAGCGAGAAGCAAGTGTCTTTCAGGTTGAAAGCGTGGATAGTGCTCTCCAAATTCTCTTACGACTTGAACCAAGATTCTTCCACCATTCTTCATGAGTGACAAGTCTAAAACCATATCTAAATGAGCCATTTTTTTAGACTGAAAGTTTTAGAGAGAAGTTTGGAAGAAACGTTTTGAGCCTGAAATATTTGGAGAAAAGTGTTGGAGCCTGAGAAGTTTTGATTCTTTTGAAGAAACGATTGGATTGAAGAACGGTAAATAATCAAAACTTACTTTTTACGGTTCCAAAAAATGTTAAGAGTCAAAGCAATATCACATCACAAGTGTGATTCGCGAAGCGCCATGTGTCGATAATCGCATGATGCAATACGAGAAACAAGGCATTGCCGTAATTGTTAGAATGCGCAGTGTCATGCATTTACTTACTCTACATTTAATTGGAAAAACAAACTTCCCTACTGCAGAGTACGAATAGACGCCTAGTACTGCTTTGTCTCTGCATTTATCCTAACCTTATATTAAACTTCCCAAAACCCAATATTATTTTTATTGTCTCAAAAGCATTTACAATTGTGAATACATAATCATTACGTATATAATAAATTAAGAATATATAGTAAAAATGAAACTTATTTTTCACGGTTCCATTAAAAATGTTAAGAGTCAAAGCAATATCAACTCACATCACATCATGCACTCTCATACGGGCATACTCTGTCGATAATCTCAAATGCAACACGAGAAACAAGGCATTGCTGAAGGGGCCTTATTTGCTAGTTTCTACGATTCTTTATTTTGGGCCCATATTGATGGACACCATAGCAGAGGAAGATCAGACTTCTTTAATTGGTACGACAATTACTTTTGATTCGACGTAGAACTACTTTTATAAATAACTTTTTAGCAGTAACCCAATAAACTTATTGAATTGGTCATTGGAGATAATTAGTAGAAAATTATAGTATAATATTCAAACTTCAAGACAGCAGAGTACGAGCAAACTTAATATACTGCTCTTACTCTGCCTACGACGTGTCGATAATCGCAGACCTCTATTTTTAATCTGCGTATTCTTTTCTGGGGCCCATTTTGCTGGACGCTCTATTAGCTGAGGAAGAAGAAACTAATAAATGATGGGTCCGACTGGTAGCATCTAGTATCAAAGTTGAGTTGCAGTAGATGTTATATTTGATATAACTTGCAGTAAAAATATGCTACATAAACTGCAGATTTATGTGGGGAGTTTGCTTTTACTCTGCATTTTACAAAAGAGGCTGGGAAAAGTCTATTTGGATTCTGCGGTTTTTCTTTAGAGAGTGTGCATCAAGCGCGTTTAGGGGGAAAATTGAAAATTCAAATATCTTTGAATTTTTAAACATTATCAATCTCGTGGCAAATACGGGCTCGTACCCATATATAGAACTGATCCTAATGGTACTGCCAAAAATAAACGATAAAAAAGCACGCATTTGCTATATACCAGAAGAATCAAAGGACAACGTATAGGTGTAGTGTTAATTACATCTCTATCCATTTGGCATTTCTCGCCACGTCATCATTATTTAGTCGCGAAGGCATTTACGAGATTATCAGCAGATAAATATGTAGGAATTTAGAGAATAGATTATGAAGATCAGAGAGTATAGAGAGAGAGAGAAAGAGAGAGTGAAGAGAGAGTATCTGAATAATTCTTATATTTCTGTATATCTTTTCGTTTACATGAGACTACACTTATATAGACAATTAACTAATATGGAGAAACTTTGTTGAATCTTCTCTAGGAAGCTTGTTTTAAACTCTGCCAGGAGTCTGCTGAAGTTTTACTCTGCCAGAAGTCTGCTGAAGCTTTAAAATGCTCCAACATAACATAGCAAACCAACGGCAGATCAATAGCAAACTGATGGTTACTGGACCAGAAACATCAATATGACAGCCAATCAGTTTTGCTTATCTTTTCCTTGGGTTGTTTCTTTGGCTTGCACATCTGTCTTTTAACTTTGCCTTATTTGCATGTTCACTTCAAATGTTATGCAAATATGGTAGAATTTAACTTATTATACAATACAAATTTTACGCGGCTTCTCTGCAACAACTGTATTAGACGTATGTGGTTTAAAGCAGATTACGGCACATTTTACGCAGATCATAGCATTTTGCTTTAATAGAAGTGGCATATTCGATAACTAAGAGATAAATAATAACTGAATAGACCATAACATTAACAACCGTTTGGAAACTTACAATTACAAAATTAAATAGATAAAAAACAGGTGATATTCTACGAAGTGTCCGGGAACGGTCGCGCTTCATCCCTCTAGAACTCCCAGGATCATCGCAGCCAACGTCGGCCGATCCAAACTCGCGACTAATACGATCCAAGAACCTTGACTGCTGGGTCAAAGTTGTTGCCACAACCCTAACCGAATCCACAGCCCTCTCCACATTCTGAAGACGAGTCTCCAAACCACATATTTTAGCACGTAGGGCTTCTCCCTCCAACTCCAACTCCTCGCAACGAGGACAATGAACATTAGTGATGCGAGACGGATACACATTTTGCCAAGTAAGCCTAAGGCGATCTAGGCTACCTGGACGGACCTCTGCTTCGTCGATATCCACCCGAAGAGAACTCCCGTCAACTACAGCGTCGGAGAGAAGAAACTCAGGGCGCCGGTAAGGGAGTGGAATCAAAAAGAGGGCATTAGGAAAATCGAGATATGTGCGATGGTTCTGCGTTGTTAGAACTGATGAAGCGCAACAGAGAGAAAACGCATGTTAAAAGAGATAGCTTGATCAATTCGCGAAAGTCTAATGACTTTTTTGTAAGAGGAAAATTACCTGAATCAGACCACAAGCGGGGAAGTCCGTCAGGACCGGAATGACGAACAAAGAAGTAGTGAATCTTGTCATCATCACCACCCTCAATTTGGAGGGGAAGTTCAACTGGAGATCTGCAACCGTCCCGAAGAACAAGTTCATATCTATTAGACCAGGGGTCTATACTCCTAACCTCAAAAGCCCCAAAAATCATAGCACTCGAAACAGTGATTCCAGATAAGTCCGACAGTATTTGCAGGGCGTTTATCAACCCCCATGAGCGGGCATTAAGCTGGCTGGGTTCAATCCGAAGTTCTTTACAAAACTCCATCATCAAAAAAGACAGGCGATGGTGGAAACCCGCCCGAAAAGAAGACCAATACACAGTGATATAGCCTACCGGAGGAATCCCGGGCACGTCTTGAACCTCTAGATATTTGAACCAATCCGAATTCCAAGGCAGAACAGGATGAACACTGTTGGGTTTGCTCCTGCCAGAGGAAGAAGAAGATGAGGAAAAGGCAGACATCGGATTCAAAGAAGATTGGTGAGATTGATGGGTAGAAAAGAAGAATAAAAGATACGCTTGCGTTCTGGTAGCTTTTGGATTATCTTTGTTTTGTTTGTTTGAGACTGATGGGAGGAAAGGATAAATTATCTTTGTTTGTACACCCAAATAAAGAAGAGATCTTTTATACTCATTGAAGGGAAACCGTATCGGTATGGAAGCCCTAATTGGTCATACTCTGCAGCTATTACTGGACGCCTCTGAGATGATGATGCGCCATGCGAAGGGCCACGTGTCGATCATCGCATTATTGAACACGAGAAAGAAGGTACATTATTAATTGTTCTACTACAATACGTCATACGCCACATGTCGATCATACATGATAGAACACGTTAAATAAGGAATGGCAGTGATTGCGACTATTCTGTTTATATTCTGCAATAAATTTAATAGTACTCTGCTAAGGCACCTTCTCTGCATATACTCTACGAAATAACGAGTTAAATGATGGGAAGGTGGACCGCTGAAATGATGGGAAGGTGGACCGTTGAAATGACAGCTAAGCGAAAAAACTGACGTACGTGCTTTTGCTTTATCCCTCTCGTCTATAAAAGAAAAAAGAACCCTCAAAATAACTTGCGGCTTCTCTTCTACTCAATCTTTTTTTTAGTCTGCGCAGTTGATTCCTATTTTTAATAGGCACATTCTCTGCATTTTACTCTTTAACAGGCACATATTCAAGACATCATGGCCGCAGATCATTCGAAGAAAAGAAAAGCACCAATGTCAGACCTGGAGTTGGAAGCAGAAGAGAAGCGGAATGATGTAGTTATGGAGGCAGAAAAGGAAGGAAAGGATCGCCTGAGGGCAATTCTTCTGCTGGTGCGATCTCAAATGAGAGCGAAGGACGAAGCTCACCGCGTCAAACTCAAGTTGGAAAGAATAGCCGGTAAATGCTCTATGTTGGAGAAGATGATGCATGAAGAACAAGTGGTCATGGATGTTAGGCGGCAACAGTTAGCAGATGTTGTTTATTTGATGTTGTTTATCTTTTCTTGGATTTGTTGTTTGTACTCTTTTCTTCGATTTTGGTGCAGAGTACAAATAGACTTGGATATAGAAGCAGAGTACCGAAAAAGTATGCGAAACAGAGGACCTAGGTTTGGAGCATATTTTAGGCAGATTTTGAACTTATGTTTATATACGTACCATGTATGTTTCTGCAGATTCTGCGTTTAGTACTGCTACTTCTCTGTATTTATAATAAACATCAACTTCAATGCTGGAAAATGGGATGATTCTTCATATTCCTTTTCTAAATTTATTACAAAAAAAATTCGAGCAAAAATTGGTAGATGTTCTTATTCGTCTTGATCATGGTGAAATACCTGTCGGATAATTTCCGGGATAGGGGATATTTTATCAAATCCAAGATGTTCCCATTCTGAAGGATGGGCCTCGAGCCGTTTTATAATCTTCTCGATTCTCTTCTGTTTCTTGTGAAGTTTAGCCTTTTTCTTCAAGATTTTCTCGTGAGTCTTGATTGCTCGCCGGTACTTCTCGTTAAGCTGCATAAAATAAATTATAGATACATAAGGAACAGCAATGGAAAACTCTTGAAAAACATGCAACACCTTTACCTTAGTTATGAACTCTGTGGATTGCTGAAAACATCTCGGGTTATGGTTCATGAGTAAAACTGAAGGAATCTTCAATCCGGATCGTTCAAATACAGTTGTTGAACTCGTGGAAGATTCATTGTCGTTCATCGGATTGAAGACAGAGGCTACAGATGGCTCCATTAAAAGTCGGCTATATGTGCTCTGCAAATAAAGAAGAAGTGTTGAAGATAACCCACGTCATAAATACAAGAGTGGACCCAGTTACGAAATACAAGAGTGGACCCACTTCATAAATACAAGAGTGGTTGACGAAATCCACTTAAAATTACAAGAGTGATGACGCTAGATATTCCAACTTGAATGAAACTCTGCTGAATTTTATTATACTAAATGGAACGCAAACGCATACTCTTATAACAGTTATGGGCCCATGTTTATGCTGAGTGTAAGAAAGCAGATGCAAAGTATGAACAGATCCTGCATTTGCGGCGGGAACCATTTGAGCAAAAGGCCTCGCCGCTGCCATAATATCTGATTCTGGAGTATTTAAGGAATCATATATGTAGACAACCCGGTCAACCAATGATATGACCGTCTCAACCCAATGATTCGACCTCACGTGTAGAACGAAGTATAACGTATCAACGTCTTTGCACCAGGCCAAATTTGTTGCGGCATAAGCTGGAAGAATACCGTGTACATTCTCATAAGCACCACCAGGCCATCTTTCAAGCTCACGCCACTCGTCGAACCTATTCTTCCAAAGCATTTGAAATGCTGCATCCAATATAGCAATCCGCGGACTCTTGAAAGAACTAGGATTTCTCTTTAGCCTTAGTCTATACAAGTTCAGTGCTGCGTCAAGGTGCTGATAATAAAAGAAGGACAAATGTTAGGCACCAAAGCAGACTCTACTAGACACACAACAACAACAAAAAGCCGAGTCTGCCCGACACACAACAACAACGGTCTGCCAGCTAAACATGAAATAAACACTTTTGCCAGATCCACTGTTGACGAGGAAGAATGTACTTACCATATCGTGTAACCATTCCCTCGGCTTCAAAAGTAAGTTTAAGAATTGATGGGCCGTTGTTTTCCCTCCAAATGGATAAATATTTGTTCTGTCGAAGAAAATCAACATTCAAGTTAGACTGCAAGATAAAATAGACGATCTTATAGGCTGTGTGTACTTACTCGTCGGCTCTGAATACGTTCATCTTGTCCACCAGTGTTTGGTCAACATCTCCAAATATAATTTCGTAAGCAGATTTCTGGGCCAGTGGTTTTGCGTTGTTGCTAGGTACAACAGGAAGCGCAGTCGATTTGCTTAACCTTTCACTCCTCCATGCAGACGTTGGTTATCAATGCCGTAATGGGATCCTTAATGCATACATTAGTTTCATCTGCTGCAGCGGCATCCTTAATGTAGACATTACTTTCATATGCGGTAGTGGCATCCTCTGCCTGAAGGCATACTTTGGGATCATTATCTCCTTTTTCTTCTTTGGCATCCTCTGCATTTTCACTCCCATCAATTTTTCCACCATCGGTTGCTTCGTTGGAAACAGCTGCCTTATCAGATATAACCTTTTCTTTACCACCATCAGCTGCCTTTTCACTTTCATCTATTTTTTCAACATCTCCAATCCACCATCCTCTTGAAGATGTTCTTCTTTGACATCCTCTGCCTTTTAACTCCCATCAATTTTTTCAACATCTCCAACTCTACCATCATCTTGAAGATGTTCTTCTTTGGCATCCTCTGCCTTTTCACTCTCATTAATGTTTTCAGCATATCCAACTCCACCATTAGCAAGAAGATGTTCTACACCCCCATCAATTTTTTCACCGACAGTTGCTTCGTTGGAAAGAGCTGCCTTATCAGATATAACCTTTTCTTTACCACCATCAGCTGCAGTGGCATCCTCTGCCTGAAGGCAGACGTTGGCATCATTTTCTCCTTTATATTCTTTCGCATCCGCTTCCTTTTCACTCCCATCTCCATCATTACTATCATCTTGAAGATGTTCTTCTTTGGCATCCTCTGCCTTTTCACATTTGTATATTTTTTCCCCATGGAACATATCTTGAAGATGTTCTTGTTTGGCATCCTCTGTCTCGATGCCATCTGCCTTTTCACTGCAATCTATTTTTGCATCATCTCCTACTTGTTCTTGTTTGGCATCCTCTGCCTTTTCACTCCAATATATTTTTGCATCATCTCCTACTTGTTCTTGTTTGGCATCCTCTGCCTCGATGCCATTATCAGTTACTTTTTCTTTGCCATCTCTTCCTTTCTCATTTGAAAAGGAGCCAGAGGCAACAACCTTGATTCCTTCTCCTTCGTTGTCTTTGCCATCTCCTTTGTTATCCACCGTCGTCTCTTCTTCGTCATTCCGTAAAATTTCAAAGTGATGACTGTTACATGAACTCAGCTTCAACCTCTTACACCTTAGCATACTCCGCCGTATAGAATATTAAGGGATGCCAATGATGAATAGTATTGAATGCCATTATTAGTCTGCCGTAAAAATTACATGTCTCACATAAATGAATGATACAACGTAGGCAAGCAGAGTATGCCATGCCCCTCTATTGTTTTACCACATCTGATAGAGCATGATATCACATATCATGCCAGCGCTTTTATTTCAACAATTGCTGAGTTGGACATACCATGCGGTTGTCAGGTTTTAGTTTGTTGTTAGAGAAGCGAGTATCTTGCTCGAAACAAGTCATCCTCTCCATCAGCTTTCCAACGACCTGGGATTTTAGCTACAGAGAACTTCGGTTTCATGACATACCGTCCGTCTTCTTCTTCTTTGGCGGAGTTTTTGAGACACTCCATTTGATGTTCGACAACGGCTGGCCAGAGAGAATGTATTTGATGAGATTATCAAGCTTGACATCTATTACGTTGTTACCTTTCCAATGTGGATAGATTTCTGCCCGGGATCTCTCACACATAGTAGTTACAATCACCTACAAAATAGTTATATGGTTACATAAATGTCAGCTAGAAGTCAGCGTAACTCTGCCAGAAGTCTAGCGACGGGAATATGTAAACTTGTGGCAGAGTCTTTTTGCAGACGCTGCCACTATGGCTTACTCTGCCAAAACTCTACATTTTCACTTCAACAAACTATGCCAAAGATATACATACCTCTTCACTCGAAAAGATCTTCTCCATATCGGGTCTACCAACTTTTCCCTTGTATCTTAGCAGATGTGTACCTTCAAAAGCTATAGGTGTTTCCAAATTTCTCCCACTTTGGGCACATAAGCATACGCCCAGACCTGTAGAACTTGCACGAACACCTTCAAAACATAAGAGTCTTGCCATATCTTCTCTTTAGTTACTAACTTAACCTGCTCAACAAGATATTTGTAAGCAACCCTCCCCCAGGGATACCATTCGAAAGTTGCCAAATCTATCACCAACCTAGCTAGGTTATGGGGAATTTCGGTACGCCGATCAATACCCAACAGACCGTTAGACAGAATAACTAGGTAACTAAGCCTAATTTTATCTTCCCTGGACCAAGATTTGCTTATATCTCCACCATGCTTCATACACAATTTCACTATGTCCTCAATACAAGGGCTAGGACGGCGTATTTTGAGAAGACCCCAAAAGGGATTCCAGCTTTGGTAATTAGCTTGAGAAGATACCAACCCATCCAACTACGTAATTTCATTAGATAGATAGTCCGACAGCGGCTGGCCAGAGAGAATGTATTTGATGAGATTATCAAGCTTGACATCTATTACGTCGTTACCTTTCCAACGTGAATAGATTTCTGCCCGGGATCTCTCACACATAGTAGTTATAATCACCTACAAAATAGTTATATGGTTACATAAATGTCAGCCAGAAGTCAGCGTAACTCTGCCAGAAGTCTAGCGACGGGAATATGTAAACTTATGGCAGAGTCTTTTTGCAGACGCTGCCACTATGGCTTACTCTGCCAAAACTCTACATTTTCACTTCAACAAACTATGCCAAAGATATACATACCTCTTCACTCGAGAAGATCTTCTCCATATCGGGTCTGCCAACTTTTCCCTTGTATCTTAGCAGATGTGTACCTTCAAAAGCTATAGGTGTTCCCAAATTTTCTCCCACTTTGGGCACATAAGCATACACCCAGACCTGTAGAACTTGCACGAACACCTTCAAAACATAAGAGTCTTGCCATATCTTCTCTTTAGTTACTAACTTAACCTGCTCAACAAGATCTTTGTAAGCAACCCTCCCCCAGGGATACCCTTCGAAAGTTGCCAAATCTATCACCAACCTAGCTAGGTTAAGGGGAATTTCGGTACGCCGATCAACACCCAACAGACCGTTAGACAGAATAGCTAGGTAACTAAGCCTAATTTTATCTTCCCTGGACTAAGATTTGCTTATATCTCCACCATGCTTCATACACAATTTCACTATGTCCTCAATACAAGGGCTAGGACGGCGTATTTTGAGAAGACCCCGAAATCGATTCCAGCTTTGGTGATTTAGATTGAGAAGATACCAACCCATCCAACTGCGTAATTTCATTAGAGTTAAGACCTGTGATCTCTTCAAACTCGAAGAGCGAGAACCGTGCTGGCTGCCCCGCGATCAAAAACCACAACTCAAATGGGCTTTCACACTCCAATTGTTTGCAAATAAGATTGTGATGCACAAATTTCGCACTCCATCCGAAACCTAACTTCTCAAACTTACATATAACTCCTAGTGGTGACTTGCGGACATAATCCCACACTTCCTCACCCACTACACCTTCCACCAGTGAAAGATGATTGAACTTCGAACTATAGTTTATTCTGGTATTTGGATCTGGCTTGTTTCCTTTGGAAAAAATAATGGCAGGAAAATCCATCTCGTAATCATTCATATACACAATATATTCGAAGGAGAAATATCGGAGAAATGAAGAGATCGGAGATTTATCGGAGAAATGAAGAAAATGAAGAAAGAGATCGACAAAATTGAAGATACGCTCCTCTGCTGTAGGGTTGCTGAGGGGAAGTAGAAGAAGAGTCAATGTTGTGCTTTCCAAGCTTTCTGGGCTTCATGGGCCTGAAACAACTGCTTTGAGGCCCGAATATATATTGTGGAAATATTTTTAAACTAATATTACCTAATTAAGACGGCGCCCCCTTTTGTCGTACAGTTAAGTCATCGCCGCCTTTTTCATTTAGTAGAAACTCTTCAAAAACGCTACGCTATGTCGGCATACAGTCTGCAAAACCCTAAACCACTTAAAACGAATTAAAAACTTCGATTAACATTTGTTTAGACGTCATAACTCCAAAGTGATCTTCAATCTAAGTGTTTAAAAGCTTATTTACATTGAAAACACAGAATGGAAGAAAAATCAATAACCATGGTAAATACCAAGGAAATGTTTCACATAGTGTCGTGTCGAACAAAGATACACGAAGAAACATATGATAAGGAATTTTTTTGTCTGAGTTGTTCTTTTTAACATCAGTTTTACTTTGAAACCAGTAAGAAATAATGTATAAAGGTAGTGGAAGTATATACAAATATACAACAACAAAAAATCACTACAAACGAATTCTCCTATATCAATCTGCATTCGGTCTGCCGTTGGTGACATTCATTCAGTCTACGATACCCTAACCACTCGGTTTTCACTGTGTAGTTTTTCTTTTTAACATAAGTTGTACTTTGACAACAGTTAGAAATTAAAGAAATAATGTATAAAGGAAGTGGAAGTATATACAAATATACATCAACAAAAACTCTCTACAAACGAATTCTCCGATTGCGATCTGCCTTCGGTCTGCCGTTGGTGATACCCTACCCACTCGGTTTTCACCGAGTTTCTCAAGTTTTCTCGTTTCGGCTTATACCGGTTAATGCACTACTGGTGATTGTCTTATGCCATTGGTGATATACATTAAGGGGTAGCGCTAGTATTTTCAAAATTATTTTAGAACATATATAAAATTATTTCACAACCACGAGCACTTCAACAAGAATCAGTCACCATTCTTTTCAAGACACTTGCGAGTTTGAGGAGTGGACACAAGAAGGGTTCAAGCACTTGAAGGAGTTGGAGGATATATGGACTACTTGACCTACCCCGTGCCAACCATGCATTTCCTTGCCATGGTGAAGTTCATTGAGGATGAAGGGAATGGACATGGATATGTCTACTTCATGGTTGGGCCAACCCAATACTCACTCACTTTCGGCCCGTTTCCCTAACAACACGCTCGCATAGCGCTTCATGGATGAGGACGAGATGCCTTTGTGTTGTTTCTTCTACCCCCTCAAGATTACAACTCTGATCACTTCTAATAAAACTGTTTATGAGTTTATGTTTGTTTGTTTTTTTTTGTCGGGAGTTTATGTTTTATTATGAAGAAACATAAGTGCAAAGCTAATTGGAAGGAGTCAATGTTCAGCTCTTTTTTGTAATGAATTATCCTAAAGTATGATATCAGTCTTCCTTTGGTCTACCGTTAGGTGGTTTGGTCTGCGAAACCCTAACTGTAAAAAAGCACAGCAGTGTATACCAAATTCTTGCATAATACAAGTAGAATATAAACAGTGTTTGCGTATACTCTGCTTCCAACGGCAGAGACTGAGAACGCTTTGTTTTTCTTCTGCGAGCAAAAGCAGAGACTGCGCATACTCTTTTCTCTCTCTACTTGTACTCTGCGTAGTCTACATTTACTTGCGTTGCAAATGTCAACATGCAGACAGTGTGCCACCGGTCGGCGTTAACTCTGCTGGTCTTAAGGGGTAGCTCTGGTATTTCCAAAAAAATGTACTAGTTCTACAATTTTCCCTACGAGGGTACCACGCTTGACTTCTAAAATAAATGTATTCTTCCACATTAGCATTTCATCAGCACTGTATGAGAAAGGGCAAACAGTACCTCTCCCGTATGTCCCTGTTCGTGGATCAAATATCTCAACACTCGGAACCATTGTCGATCCATCAAACCCACCAATCGCATATCTGCAAATGAAGACAACCTTAGAAATCATAACCAAATTTTCTTTGTTAATTGTCAAAGTGAACGCCAAATACAAACAAAAAGTTTTACGGTTGGATTTTGCGTTAATACTTAATGAAAAGCTGAAAAAGGTTATATATTTCAGAAATGTTATTTCTATTAGCATTTTTAATCAGTAAAGCCTATATATTGTTTAGTAACTCATCTAAGTTTCCCCTTGTGCTCGTTACTAAGGGTATCTCCAATCCCACTCCATTTTTCCCTCCAAAATGGAGTTTGGAGTAAAATCCTCTCCAACCCACTCCATTTCCAACTCCAAAATGGAGTAAAAAATGGGTTTACTCGAAAATGGAGTAAAAAATGGGTTTACTCCAAATATGGAGTAATCCTATTCATTACTCCATTTTTTTACTCTTCACTCTATTTTCTACTCCAAAATGGATCTAAAGTAGAAGAAAAACAATGGGGAAAGGAAACTTACAGTTTCTCGTTTAAAAAAGCAAGAGAATGGCAACCTCTTCCTGTCTCCATTGATGCAATTCTCATCCAGGAGTGCTCCCTGGGATCAAACCTTTCAGCTGTGCTGTTAAAAGTAAGATACAAAAAGAAAGTTTCCGATAAACGCGTTCTTGTTAGCTTCACATTTTCAGTTTATATATAGATTAGAGGGACAAACAGAAGAGAAGGCTTCAATGTCTTACTTCAAGTACTCGTTGCCATCAAAACCACCAACAATCATAGTTAGGGAGAGATGACCTCAGTTGGACTTGGATTCTCATAACCTAGAACTCTACCTTACAGAGCACTGGATTTCTCTATAATCTGCAGTAATGAAACAAGAGATTTAAGAAATCGGGCTTGGGAAAATTTCAAGAGGAAATCGAACTTGGGAAACAGAAAGAAAATTACAAACAAAAGCGAGAACAAAACCTAATCACCTAAAGAGATCGACACACATAATCAAGAGAAATCGAGATGCTACAAAACTAAGAAAGTAGTGCTAAAATCGCAAACATACACAAAAGACCTACCATAGACTTAAACAAAGATCTGGAGTTGGTGGAAGGAAGTAACAGAGCAGTGATATACTCATTGAGACACGGATCTACTCGTCGATTTACTTCTCTCAACATAGTGGTGGTGTGTGGTTAGGCGAGATCTCTTGATTATTTACAAGTATCAGATATGCTCGGGATTTGGGTTGCATTTGTTTGTGGATTCGAGTTTGAAGTAGAAGATTGTTGCGGCGGAGATGGAGAAAGTCCAGTGGTCGAGCCATCGTGGTTAGGTTATATGAGAGAGTGGAGACCGACGATTGTATGAATCGAGAACGGAGATTGAAAGGTTTAATGAAAGCATGTCGTGTATGTGAGTTGGTGCAGTGTTGAGGAAAACTTCCGGTGGAATTATTTGGCGAGGAAGGACTGAAGGAGAAGAATAATTGGTTCGATGACGAGAGATGGTGAAACAAGATCTAAAGGGTTTGTTTAGTTGTTCATATTGACCGTTGATTACATCTAATCTGACGGTTTTTATTTCATCGTTGCAAAGGATGTCATGGATCGATGACGTGGTGTTGAACAAAATATTTTAAGTTAGACGCAAACACAAAATAGGTTTTGTTTCTAATAAAACTATTTAACAATCTTACAATTGCTGCAATTGTAAATATTTGCAAATATATGTTAAAGTAACACATGCCAATAATAAAGATAATGCTCCTCTTAACTTTTAAAATACATTGAATCAAACACTCATCGCAATTTTTTTATACGTGTTGGATTTTAGGTTTTGGGTTTATATATTGATTATATATTATGTTTAGGTTTGAGTTTAGGATTTACAAAATGACTATACTTGAAATTTTTTATAAGTGTTGGATTTTTGGTATATTATTTGATGTTGATGTTTACTAATTACAATTAAAAATTTAGTGTTTATGATTAAGGGTTAGAAGTTTAGGGTTTGTATTTGGGGTTTAGAGTTTAAGATTTAGAGAATGATTATACTTTAAATTTTTTATAAGTGTTGGATTTTTTGGTATATTATTTGATGTTGATGTTTAATAATTGCGATTAAAAATTTAGAGTTTATGATTAAGGGTTACAAGTTTAGGATTTGTGTTTGGGATTTAGAATTTGTACTTTAGACTTTAGGATTTAAAAATACTTAAAAATTGAAAAAATCTATACCCTAAATCAAAAACTAAGTAATCTATAAAAATTTATTATATTTCTATTGTTAATAACACTAAAAATTATATTTCAAACCTTATACCCTAAATCTAAATCATATGCTCTAAACTTTAAATGAATGATCATGACTTTTACTTTTTATTTTGTAAATCTAAATCATATTTATTGGTTTTGTATTAACTGTGCTCTTTTTATTGATTTTAAATAGCAATAACATATTTAGATATTGGTAACACGAAAAAAAATTTTGTTTTAATTATTTAATTATCATTATATACACAAACATAACAAACCATTAGTCATTTCCAAATTTTCAATCCCCTAATTTCCAAAATTCTAATCACTATACATATCCATAAAAAGCATCTTGGTGTCTTCTCTATCCATGATACGATCTCCCAAAAGAACGCACACTCTTTTTGGTATTGAAACAAATAGATCCTTGGATAAACGAGGCGGAAGTGAATGGCTGCGTCGAGAGCTATGAATGGCCCTCGGTAAACCAGATCCGAAGGCTAACCACCTAAGGAACGAAGGAACTCTTCGGCTAACCACCTTGGAGTCGGCAAGAACACAAGGCTAACCACATAGTGATCGGTTGTGATCAAAGAGCTAACCACCCAATGACCAGTTTGATTTCGTTGGTTAACCACCAAGAGATCGACAAGTTCACAAAAGAACAAGAGAGAAACTTCTTTAGAAAAGATTTTATAAACTGAATGATTATTCTCAAAGAGATTACATAGTTTATAGAGGGAGAGAATGAAGATAGAAAACACTAAAAACAATGCATGGAAAATAACAAAGTACTAAAAACAATGCATGAAAAATAACAAAGTCTAATTAAAGTCTAATTAATTCATAAGACTAAGACCATTGAATCTTGACTAATAATAACTCAAGGTGTGAACACCCTCTTGGCCTTCCTCGTCCCTTTGACATATATTCCATGCGAATTTTCATGATATATTTCATGAAATTGGACCGTAAAGAGGAAACATAAGTGTTGCCTCGTTAAAACCTCTACTCGGAAACCCCATTGGGAAAAAACCGAGTACAGGAAAAAGAGTACAACAACTTATGCTTAACATCCAACCTCAAGAAAATATCTTAGCCAAAATTGAGGTAACGGCGTTGTGCATAAGCTGATCTTCTTCCTTGATCCGAATGTCATTAAGCAACTCCTGAACAGCTCCGGCAAACTTCCTTGTCTTGGACCGCGTAACGGGACCTTCGGGTACGCTCAAAGCTTCCTTGTCCAAAGCATGCTCGTCCATGATCGCATCATCCCCCTCCTCTTGAAAAGGATTTGTCCTCAAATCGTCTTGATCTGCAACAAAAGGAATGATATCAGCAATATTGTAGCTAGAGCTAACGGAGTACTTACCTTGGAGATCAATTTTGTAAGAGTTGTCATTGATCTTTTCCAAAACCGTTAATGGTCCATCAACTCTCGGCAAGAGTTTAGACTTCCGTTCTTCTGGGAACCTCTCCTTTCGTAAGTAGATCCAAACGAGATCGCCGGGTTCGAACGTTTTCTTGTGCCGTCCTTTGTTGGCATGTTTGCGGTATAGCTCGGTCTTACGCTCGATATTCTGTTTTGCCTTCTCATGCATTTGTTTCACCAACTCGGCCTTCTTCTTTCCATCCATGCTTACACGTGCACTCAAAGGTAAAGGAGTTAGATCAAGAGGTGTAAGCGGGTTAAAGCCGTAAACGAGTTCAAAAGGAGAAAAAAAAGTAGTAAAATCAGGTAAAACGAGAAGAGGGGCGTGAGTAAGCTTGTGTTTTAGGAGCTGGAAAGCGTCCTCTTGAGCTTGTTCCCATTTAAAGCCCACGTCCTTTTTGATCACTTCGGTTAGTGGTGCGGCAATGGTGCTGAAATCCCGAACGAACCGTCGATAGAATCCGGCTAAGCCGTGAAAGCTTCGGACCTCACCAACCGTCTTAGGATTGTATTGCCTTGATCTTGTCCTCATCAACCTGTATGTCCTGAGAACTCACCACAAAACCTAGAAACACGACGTTATCCGAACAAAAAGAACATTTCTTAAAATTACCAAAAAGAAGTTCTTTCCTAAGCACGTCTAGGAACCGTCGATAGAATCCAGCTAAGCCGTGAAAGCTTCGGACCTCACCAACCGTCTTAGGACTCGGCCATTCTTGTATTGCCTTGATCTTGTCCTCATCAACCTGTATGTCCTGAGAACTCACCACAAAACCTAGAAACACGACGTTATCCGAACAAAAAGAACATTTCTTAAAGTTACCAAAAAGAAGTTCTTTCCTAAGCACGTCTAGGACCAAACGCAAGTGTCCTATATGGTCATCAAGGGTCTTACTATAAATCAGTATGTCATCAAAATAGACAACAACGAAGACTCCTATAAACGATCTAAGAACATGGTTCATAAGACGCATGAAAGTGCTAGGTGCGTTCGTAAGACCAAACGGCATAACAAGCCACTCGTATAAACCGTGCTTAGTTTTGAAAGCGGTTTTCCATTCATCACCTTCCTTCATCCGGATTTGGTGATATCCACTTTTCAAATCAATTTTAGAAAATATACTAGACCCATGAAGTTCATCTAACATATCATCTAACCTTGGAATCGGATGGCGATACTTTGCCGTAATATTGTTGATGGCTCGGCAATCAACGCACATTCGCCAAGATCCGTCTTTCTTAGGAACAAGTAGCACCGGAACGGCGCACAGACTCATACTCTCCCGGATATGACCCTTCTCCATAAGTTCACCGACTTGTCGTTGGAGCTCCTTGGTCTCGACCGGATTGGTTCTATAAGCGGGTCGGTTTGGAAGTGTTGCTCCGGGAATGAAGTCTATTTGATGTTCTATCCCACGAATGGGAGGTAAACCGCCTGGGCTATCTTCCAGAAATACATCACTATATTCCTACAAAAGAGACAACACATTGCTCGGGAGATCCGGCTCGGGGTTAGTCATGCTAGCGAGAGCATCCTTAAAGATAAGCAAAATGAAAGGTTGCTTAGTGACGAGAGCATGCTTAATCTCACTCGGTCTCACAAAAAGAGTCTCTTGCCTCTCGGGTTTACTTTCAACGGCCTTTAGCTGGGCTTTCCTCTCACTCTCACTCTCATTTTTAGTGTAAGAAGTGTTTAGGGGGTCACTCAAAATACTTTTACCTCGGTGTTGCTCAAGCTTTGAGCTGGCTAGGTACACCTCGTGTAGAGTCAAAGGTGCAAGAGTTATCTTCCGTCCTTGGTACTCAAAGGAATGCTTGTTAGTGTACCCATCATGAACCGCCATGGCCTTCCGAGTAGGATGTGGCCAGCTTCCATGGGTAACACATCGCAAATGATCTCATCCTTATATCGGCCAATCGACAAAGGTACCGAAACTTGATGTGTAACCATGAGTTGTTTTTGGTTACTCAACCACCTCAGACTATACGGCCTTGGATGTTTCCTCATTTCCAAGTTTAGTTTTTCCACCAAAGTTGTACTAGCAACATTAGTGCAACTTCCGCCATCGATGATTAAGCTGCACACCTTGTTCTTAACCTTACACCGGGTGTGGAACAAGTTTTCCCATTGTTCATCTACTACAGATTGCTCTTCAGAAAGAAGAACATGTCTAGCCACAAGTAGCTCTCCTTCTACCGCGTGTTGCTCACCATCATCATAGATTGGTCTGGAATCGGAGTCCTCCTTATCATCTTTGGTCACGATCTCTCCACTATCCAACATCAACATCGCACGTTGGTTTGGGCACTTATTCGCATAGTGTCCTTTGCCCCTACACTTAAAACATTCGATGTCACGATTAGAATAGAGGTAGAAGCTTCTGCCTTACCCTTGTAGTCATCACCGGACGAACTAGGTTTGTAGTCCGTTTTTGGTTTAGCATCCGTACGGGTCGGGTAATTCGACTTCTCGCTTTTGGCGTAGTTTGGTTTAGACACGAAAGGTATTCGTGTAACACCCTTTCTCTTAAGTTGCTGCTCCACGAGAATGGCCTTATGCAACATCACCTCTACGGTGTCATAAGACTACATCTCCATCCGATCTTGTAAATCTCGATTCATTCCGCTTAGAAATCGGGCCATAGTTGCATCACCGGGCTCGTCTATATCAGCTTTGAGCATGAGTTTTTCCATCTCCTTGAAGTAGTCCTCAACTCCCTTACTCCCTTGTGATAGCCTACGCAACCTTTGGTGTAGCTCGCGGTGGTAGTGGACTGGTACGAATTGCTTCCTCATGATTGACGACATTTCTTCCCATGTTTCCACGGGGTTTTCTCCATTGCGTCTCCTGTTTGTCACCACTTGATCCCACCAGTCAATAGCATAATTATGAAATTCGGTAGCGGCTAACCTGACCTTCTTGTATTCGGAAAAGTTTTAGCAATCAAAGACCAAGTCGATCTTCTTTTCCCACTCTAGGAAAGCATCGGGATCGTTTGTTCCGTAGAAGGGTGGAATGCGAAGTTTCACGCTGCCAAGATCATTGTCATTTCTTCTTCGGGCCAAGGTTTGTCTAGGCTGGTTATCTTCGGATAAGTCGTGAAACGGGTTGTTGAATTGCTCGGTTTGTTGATTTTGTTGATTCCGCCGGTTTTGCCTATGTCTAGGGGGACTCGCGGGTTTCTTTGAGCAACGCTATGGTCAGATCCGTGACTTTCGGCCAAGTTGCCTTCTCGAGCTATGCCATGGTTGGTTCTTTCTCGTCTATTCGGCATCCTAACACTAAGAGTGGCTATTTGTCCTCTCATTTTGTTTAGCATCGAGGACATAGTATCCATCTTGCGATTCATTTCGGCATCTCTTCTTCTCGTTGACCGTGAAGTATCGTCATCACTTCCATCGGACATTTTTTTTTTCCTCGCAAAAGAAACAAACACGTTAGTAAAATAATCCTCACAAGTGTTTCACTGAAGTGTTTCGAACAACTATCACAATATCCTCACACACACACAAGAAGTTCTCCTCGGTTCTTAAAGAACTAAATCGAAACAAATCGATGGTAGCTTCAAAAACCAAATCGTCAAACTAAAGATAGATAGTGAAGAAATACGAACCAATATTTATATATATATATATATATATATATATTTTTTTTTGAACTTGTCTTTTCGTTTCTGTTTTTTTTTTTTAATTTACGATTTTTTTTTTTTAAATTGGTTTTGATACAGAAGATAGAAAGGAAAGAAAGAAGATAGAATATGAAGAGATAGAAAATGGTTTAGAAAATACCGCTATTTCAAGAGCGTGGCTCTGATACCACTTGATTCGATCTCCCAAAGGAACGCACACTCTTTTTGGTATTAAAACAAATAGATCCTTGGATAAACGAGGCGGAAGTGAATGGCTGCGTCGAGAGCTATGAATGGCCCTCGGTAAACCAGATCCGAAGGCTAACCACCTAAGGAACGAAGGAACTCTTCGGCTAACCACCTTGGAGTCGGCGAGAACACAATGCTAACCACCTAGTGATCGGTTGTGATCAAAGAGCTAACCACCCAATGACCGGTTTGATTTCGTTGGCTAACCACCAAGAGATCGACAAGTTCACAAAAGAACAAGAGAGAAACTTCTTTAGAAAATATTTTATAAAACTGAATGATTATTCTCAAAGAGATTACATAGTTTATAGAGGGAGAGAATGAAGATAGAAAGCACTAAAAATAATGCATGGAAAATAACAAAGTACTAAAAACAATGCATGGAAAATAACAAAGTCTAATTAAAGTCTAATTAATTCATAAGACTAAGACCATTGAATCTTGACTAATAATAACTCAAGGTGTGAACACTCTCTTGGCCTTCCTCGTCCCTTTGACATATATTCCATGCGAATTTTCATGATATATTTCATGAAATTGGACCGTAAAGAGGAAACATAAGTGTTGCCTCGTTAAAACCTCTACTCGGAAAATCCATTGGGACAAAACCGAGGAAAAAGAGTACAACAACTTATGCTTAACGTCCAACCTCAAGAAAATATCTTAGCCGAAATTGAGGTAACGGCGTTGTGCATAAGCTGATCTTCTTCCTTGATCCGAATGTCATTAAGCAACTCCTGAATAGCTCCGGCAAACTTCCTTGTCTTGGACCGCGTAACGGGACCTTCGGGTACGCTCAAAGCTTCCTCGTCCAAAGCATGCTCGTCCATGATTGCATCAATCCATAGTCTCTTCTTGGCCAGTGAACATCAAGAATTACAACTCCAGCCATCAAGAATTATGATTCTTCTTCTTCGGGGAATGAATTTGTTACCATCCTCTTCCATTGCTTTGCTGCAATTGACATGTAACAGCAAAAGAGCTTGAGTCTTTGATGAAACCGAGGTAAAGTAGATGAGCTTACTTGTAAACTGTTGGAAGAACTATCAATATTGCAGATGAGTTTCTGAAGGGCTTTGTCCTTTAGAGCTTCATGAATTTCTCTAGAAGAAACTGCAAATACTTTCCAGATTTTGAGGCACAACATATTCTTCCATTTTTGCTGCAAACGATAAGCAAGAGCTAGCAACTGAACAGCCCAAGCCTTGTTTTCCTATGCAATCGAAACACACACAACACACGATCATGGATTGTCTAGAATATTAGGAAACCAATCCAGAAGATGAATTAACTTACCGACAATTCATAGGATGTTAAGAACCAATCCAAGTAGTTCATGGATAGACATATGCACAGAGGTCCAAAATTGTAATGAGCACAAACCTATTTCAGACAAGAACAAATTGGCCTTAAAGGCAGACCTAACTTGTTATGTTTCATTTTAGCAGCTCTCTAATCTAGTGCTATGATGGTTGAAGAGGAGAAAGAGCAATCGGAGGATGATGGTGGATGATGAGTCTCTTTGATTGATTCAAGATCTGAGCCATCTGTAAACACGAGATGAACAAGACATCTAACCAAAAGATAAAGCAACGACGATCTGTATCCCCCGAGATCTATCATATAATGTCAGTTTCACACAAAGTATAAGCTTCTCTCTAACGCTACACACGTTTAAGTTTATCAATCTGTATCCACACAGTTTATACTTTTAAATCCAAAACCACACAAATTTTAAATTTCGCGATTTCTGTTTAAAATAACGATTAGATTCTAATCTAAACCGGTTTTAAACACTAATTCTACTTAAACCGAAATAATGAAACCAAAAAAAAAACCTGACCCAAATCATCGAAGAACCCTAAAAAATCAAATTGAAATTAATTTGGATTGTTGTGTTGTTTACACAAGAGGAAGGTGAAGATCAAAGCTTTTGACACTAAACTGCTAAAGTCTGTATTCGCGTAGCTAAAGATGAAGATCAAAGCTTTCTCTTTTTCCTTCTTCTTTCTTCTTTGTTTTCTTACATCTTCCTGGAAAAATCCAATCTCTTTCGATGGTTAATAATTGTCCCTTGTTTGGAGTCTGAGAAGAAGAAAGAATCACACCGAATTTTTTTTGTCTTTTTCTTACTTCTCGATTTGGTTGTGTTTCCAGAAATCTCATTTTTCCACAGGAAAATCACCTTTAACCGAATCCAAAGACTTCGAATCCGAACCCAAAACCAGATTCAACAACAACAAAGCCATGAATCTTGCCTGAGAATCACCAGCAACAACAACCCAAGATCCATTCAACAATTCTGAAACATCGAATTTATTCAACAGACAAAACAGAAGCTACGATGTTTCAAACCAAAGGAAAATACGGTGTGAGATGAACACAGACTAATCTTGGGTCGGTTTAAGTCGAATTAGTGATTAAAACTGGTTTAGATTAGAATCTAATCGTTATTTTGAATAGAAATCGTGAAATTTAAATCTTGTGTGGTTCTGGGTTTAAAAGTATAAACTGTGTGGATACAGATTGAGAAACATAAACGTGTGTGTAGCGTTAGAGAGAGGCTTATACTTTGTGTGGAACTGATGCTATATGATAGATCTCGGGGATACAGATCGTCGACCCCAATAAAAAAGATCAGAATAAACCTCTACAAACAAAATCGAACTGGAGAAATCAATGCTTTATATGAGCAATCAATCCATGCAGAAATCGCAAATCGATCTAGAAGTCGGAAATTAAAACCATCAAACAGAGAGAGAGAGCTCACAGATTTGGATTGCTCGAGGATTGAAGCCATCATGATCGGCTCCTCGAGAAGAAGATGGCTCGAATGCATCTTCGGTGAAGAAAGTAGAGGATATCTCATCAAGCTTGTGGTGAAGCCATAAGTTACAGAGATCTAAAACACATTGTTAACTTTCTCTGAAATATATATAAACCTTGAGCAAGTCCAAAACTTAAAACAAAAACAGATCAAAATTTAAGTTTTGTTGATGAATCTGAACCTGCATGGGAGAGAAAAGACCCAAGAAGCTCGGTGAATCCAACAACATCGCCGGACCTAGCCCCGGCGGCACGATGAACATCGACGGCGACTGTGAAATCATCAAACCGGTGGGTCTATTTTCTGCTTGAATCTTGGGTCAACATCACCACTCGAGCTATTATGCCTTTAACTAGCCGTCGCGGCGGCTGATGCAGCTGCAGTCGCCGGAGAAGCCATAGCTCCGGCAAGAAACTGAGAGAAAAAACTAAACCCATCGGAATCGGAGAAAATATTTGAGACCAGAGTCATCGGACCAGGTCTGAATCCAACTCCACCGTCTCACTAAACGGTCGGGGAGGAAGAGATAAAGTCGGTGATGAAGCTAGTGGTGCAGGAATCATCAGAGAGCCTTAAAACCTAGAGTGAGAAAAAAGATCGAGAATGAGAGAAGAACAAAGGGGAGCAAAAGGATATTTTTTCCTTTCAAATTACCCTATTTTTTTATCAAAGCAAAAGGGGATTTTCATAAACATTTTTTTGTGCCAAAATTTTTTTACTTGTTATAATTTCTATTGCGCCTAATTTTTACATGGGCGAGCAATGATAAAAATATTCGCGCGAAACCATACGAGAACGTTTTAATTTGGTATGTGCTATTACAGACAAATGGTAGAACAAGAAAATAAGCGCGAGTCCAATTATTTTAGCCTCCCAATATATCATAGCGTTTGTCATTTCAAAAACATTATAAAGAGTCAATCGTAAGTCAACTATAACAAAAACAAAAAAAAAACGCTATCTTGAAATGCTATTAATACCCAATATTCATGTAGTGCTGGAAGAAGGCTCGCCGGATATCTTTGAAGATGGATCGGATAAATTATGCGGCTCGCCGGAGATCTTTGAAGATGGATTGGAAAGTTTGAAGATGGCCACGGATTTGTGCGGAGGTGGATCGGATAATTTAGGATCACGGCGACAGACAGATAAAAAACGAAAAAACCCTAGCCAGAACTTAAACATAAAATGAGAAAAGAGAAAAGAGCTACATGTTGGCAAAGTTTTGAAGAATGAAGTTGTGAGGAAGAAAATCGAGCGAGTATCGGATATATATAGGCATTAAAAGCAAAGCATGATGTCATCTTACCTCGGGAACCAGTAGAAACGGTTACGATTCCCAAAAAGATAGTTGCAATTTTTACGAAGTGTTGACAAACTGCCAAGCCACGCTCACGCCAAGAAGTTGACTGAGCCATCAGAACGCTTCGGCTATCTGTCATATGACAGATTGGCAAGTTGGTTAGACGAAATGGCTCGGCAAGATGACCGCGGATCGGCAAATTGGCATGCCAAATGGCTCGAAACTTTCATGGAATGGCTCGGCATACTGATTTCAGCAACGACTACTTTTACCTCGTTACCATCATCACTGAGTCTGACCAGCTGGGGGGCTAACTGTTGGGGTCAGGTTTCACCCCACTAAAATCAATAGGTAAAAACGGCTAAGTGTAAACGATGAGCCGTACCCCAAGTTATGAAGACGACGAGCCATGTCTACGGCTAGGCAAGATGACGAGCTGACGACAAGGTGAAACAACATGGCTAGGAAAAACAACAGGCCGATCCACGGCTGGGCGAAGTAGCAGGCCGAGCCCACAACGCAGCGAGCCCACATTTAGGCAAAATAACAGGCCGAGCCATGGCTAGGCGTAGTAGCAGGCCAAGCCCACGACGCAGCGAGCCCACGGCTTCTGGGCCGAACCAAGCCCTAGAAGATGTAAGGATGCCGAACCGAGCCCTAGAAGACGTGAGGATGCCGAGCCCAAGATTCATATGGGTCGAAGTGAAGGAACGAAGTAGAAATCCCACGACTTGCAACCGACTTAAGAGAGTCCAAAGAAAAGGAAAGATAAACATGAAGAAATAAAAATTTGCGAAGATCTAGGAAGTTTTCTTATCGTTTTAGGATTCATCCTAGCCGACTTTGACTTGTATTTACACTTATGTACATCCTCTAAAAAATGGGATCCGCAATTTTACCTAGCAAACACTTGTTATTCTCTCTGCAACAGCTTTCTAAACAACTTGAATAAAAACACCATCTTTGGATCTTTGTGTTGTGAATCACAAAGTCTTAGAGATTTTAGTTCCCTTAAAAGTCTTGACAAATCTAATTGTTCGAGTTTCGACTCCCACAGAATAATTGTCAAACAATGGGTCTTTGCATAAATTCTTTTTCCTTGGGAAACTTATTTTTATAAAATATGTAATAAACCTGAAAGAATCAACAATAAATGATGTAGAAGTAGACATATAAGAAAACATATGACATTATGACTTGTGGAACAACATTGCAAAAATCTTGCGAGAAATATGCGAATGATATGCTAGTCAGATGTTGTTGATCTGCATGTATTATGCCTATAAACCTTAAACCCTAAATCATCAATATTTAATCGTTTTTGCGTAAAATCTACATGTAGCTGATGGAATGTCATCGACTGTCTACCTATTATGTTTGTGTTACGGTTCAGCGGAACTCAAATGTCATAAAACATATATTCATAAGTTTATAAATGGCCTTGACATTTGCAACGTAAGTAAATGTAACCTACACAGGTTGCCAAAGCTTCTTTTGTTAAATATTACAAAACGAATAAAAAAACTACGTTTATCATTTGTTTAGATGTCATAACTCCAAAATCATCTTATATCTTAGCGTTTAAAAGTTTATTTACCTTCGAAAAAGAATGGAAGAAAAAGAAGAGTCATGGTTTAAAAAAAGAGTACAATACATGGGAATACTTGATATACTGCCACTTTTTTATACATTATTTCTTTCTTACAGTTTAGTACAAATTTAATATTAAAAAAACAAAAAAAATTGTTTCATGTGTTTCATTGTTCAACCGAAATTTTGTTATAAGATAATTTTGGAGTTATGACGTCTAAAAAACTGTTAAACGTAGTTTTTACTTTGTTTTAAGTAGTTTAGTAGAATGAATGCATATCATAAGGAGGCGCTGTCTTACTCATTTAATTTTTTTATTTTTTTCTGGTAATATAATTTTGGCCTCACAATATTTAAGATTCAAAACTGCGTTATCGACCCGAAGATCATGTGGCACGTACAAAATTGTAGTGTTCATCTTGTAAAAAAATTAATGATTAAAATTTGACAAGGGTTTCTCCTCAACTTTACCGTGATTAATTGCATGGTTGGCAACTCTCCGTTTTTCCTTTTTTAACACTACTCGTTCATCTCCCGTCAAACAACAGTCACTGTTTGGTAATACGTTTTTCTGATTTGTCGGAGTTTAGAAACATAAGAAATCCATCGGTATTAGAAGGTACGACGCTTTGTGTTCTCATACAAAATAGTTTTTCTCTATAAATAGACAAGATTTTATGTGCTTAATGCGTAGAATATAAGTTTTTAGTATATACTAGGCCAATACCCTCGCATACGCACATGGTTTTTTATAAATATTTAAAGTTGAGCAATATATACGTCCTGTCTTGTTTCATCGGGTTCCGTCCCATTCTTATCTCGAATTTCTATTCCATAGAGAAATGCATTACCTGATGGTATAAATTTTTTGATTCTCGGTTATGAACGGAATGGGAAAAAAAATTTCCAAAATTCTATTCGGAACAAATTTTATAACTAATATCATATAAATAATTGAACATGTATCTCATTTTATTTTTTTCAAGTCATTACGTTATGCAAATTAGAAAATTACATAGTGAGATAACAAAATATCAATTATTCAATGTGGAGGATACATACAATTCGAACAGAAAAAAAAATTCAAAACGCTATGATATGCAAGTGTATGTGCATCGACATATTAACACCTCTTTACATGATAAAATTAACAAGCTCTGAATTTTTCTGACCAAAAACCAGTATATTGACATATGCTTTCCATGTTAATATCCCGAAAAGAGCCATGTATAATATTTATCAAAACTTGTCAATCTTCTTCAAAATCACTAATAGAAAACTATGAAATATACATTTTGTATAACGATCAATATAGCCTTACCTTCTGCCTCTAAATGTGATATTGTAGAGGCCAAATTCGATGATCCCTATATTTTGAGATCCCGTCATAATTCCGGACCATCCATCCAGCAACGACTTGTTATGTTGCAAAATTTAAAGTTGTGCCGTAGTTATGGTTTACCCATCCAAGATGTGGCAGAATAAAATTGAGTATGCATCTCATAATAATAGAAAAAATAAAATATTACACACACATGTTTTCTTTATTTGCTATTTTTCATTAAATGTGACAAAGGTTTTAATTTTTATATTTTATATTATGTAAAATAATAATTAATTTATATAAATTTTATGATTATCACATTTTTTTATATTTTTGAGAATTTCCGTTTCGTTTCGTTCTATCATGTTTTTGTGTTGAGCTTTAAATAATACATAAATGGAACAAATATTTTGTTTCTCCATTTCCATCGCGTTTTCCCGCATAATCCCGTCCCAAATTTCTGTTTCCTACCTCTATTAATATTTCAAGAAACTTATTTATAATTAATATAAACTTGATAGTTAATAGTTAGTATATATATTATTGAATAAAAAAATCATTGAATCTAGAAAAATAATTTGCATATAAATGTAGGAAAATTAGAGAATAAATTTCACAAAAGAGAAAAATGAATAGGTAAACTAAATTCAAACTTTATATTATTTAATTGTATTAAATTTATGTTTTATTTTAAATTTGAATTTATTTAATTTTATACTTACAGCTAATGTAAGGACACATGTCAATTCTTCATGCTATGTGCGGGTTTCTTTCTACGCGCACTTTTCTTAATAATTTTTTATCTTATTTATATCAATAATGTTTTCATAAAAAATATTTCATAAATTAAAAAGAACTATAATCAATAAGATCATAAATTTTCTAAATATATATGATCTACCATGGCTTTAAAGCAGTAACAAGTTTATTATTCATTTAGTCATTTTGTAAACATGGGTGTACCCTAATGTAAATTTTTTTTTTTTGATAAAAAAACATCTGGTCAATTTATCTAAACAACAAATTGTCTTACCTCAAACCACGTGAGATAGATTTTATCTAGAAGGTATTTGAAATCATTTGGATCAAGAGTTGAAGAGCTTTGCCAAATATTGTGAAGACTGTAAGAGCAGGCCAATACCCATGGCCTCTAGCCGCGGCCTCTTGCCAGAAGAACTGTGACCATGGCTGGCAAGAACTGAGCCGCGGGCCTGAGCAATGGTCCCCCCCCCGCCCCTCCCCGCCGTCACTACAAGAAAACAAGTGTTGAGCGACTACGGGAAAGGTCACAAAATGGTCGCAAATTCGCTATTTGCGACTAATTGGAGACTAAAATAAGTAGTCGCAAATTTTTAGTCGCAAAATAAAACAGTCGCAAAGTAGTCGCATATTAGGGACTAAAGTGTGACTATATTAGTTAGTCATATATAAACTACTAATTAGAGACGAAATACAGTAGTCGTAAATTAACGACTAAATACAGACGACATGGACATTGCGACTACTATCAGACCGAATATTGTAGTACTTAAATGGAGACTAATTTGTGACTTTTTATGTAGTCGTAGATTTGCGACATTTTTAAGACGTAGAAAGTAGTGGCTAAAAGGAGACTAATTTGTGACTTTTTATGTAGTCGTATATTTGCGACATTTTTAAGACGTATTAGATAGAGGCTAAATGGAGACTAATTTGTGACTTGTTATGTAGTCGTATATTTGCGACATTTTTAAGACGATTACGATAGAGGCTAATTAGCAGTTTTGGTTGCAAAATCGTCGCAAAGTAGTCACAAATTTGCAACCTTTTTGCTACCTTATTTTCCAGAAAAATATATACATATTTACATATTTTATATATTTTTTCGAATTTAAATACCTAAAAGTTAAAAAAAGTACAAAAGTAATACACTAAATAAACCATGTCTTCACCCAAAAAAAAATAAACGTAAGTGCTCAAAGTAAGTTGAAACACATAAACACATAATAAGTAGGCTCAAGGCATAAGAAATAAGTTATAACAAAATTGATTTAAAGAGTTTATGGCTAGGGGTCGATGGCAGGTGTGCTGCCTGGTGCAGAAGTTGGAGAGGTGCCTGGTGCGGTGGCTGGTGAAGTTTCCAAGACTGGTTGTTCACTCATGAAAGCTGTGAGGCGGGGATCATTGGTCTTCAAGAACGTGATCAGCTTCTCCATTTCAGAGATCCGAGATTGAGCTTGTCGTTGCTCCTCATCACGTCGTGCATTATCGTCTTCTTGTTGAGCTATATTACGACGAGCTGTCTGAAGCTGTTCATGAATCTCAAATAGGCCAGACGCAGCAGAGGTGGAATAACTTTCTTTTCTTTTACCGTTGTTAACCAGCTCACTAATTTTCCAAGTCCAAATGGGTTCCCCCTCTGATCTGTTTGAGTACACTAAAACAAAAGAAAAGACATTGATAGTCCACCAAAACAGATACAATGCTTAAGAAGAAGCTAAAAAACATAGCCAATATCAGAATAATTGAGAACTAAAACACTTGATGCTCACAGACATGAAGTATTTCAATTTACAGTCCATACAATTTGAATCACTCAATCCAGCAAAAGTATTTCAACATATGCTAACAATTGATGCTCACAGACATGAAGTAGTATTCAAGCTCATAATGAAACAGTATACATGAGAAACATAAACATTTGATGAAACGAAATTCAGACAAGAATAGTAGACACTCATATGCAAAGAAACCAGACAGGAAAACAAACAAAATCCTATGCTACGAAACAAGAAGACAAAAAAAATTACCTTTAGAAAGATGGCATTCTTTTCTTCTATGGTGAGGTTGCGTTGAGTAGAATGCTCAGACGAGTTCTCTGAGGTTTCTGGACCTTCGGCAGCCTGTTGATCCATCACATTTGTTATGTTCTTCTCATAGGCCTCAGCAACCTGTTTGGCTTTGTGATCAACAAAGTTCCCATCCGCCCTTGTATGTGTCCTCAGAAACACTTCTCCAAACGAAACAAGACGACCTATAATCATACAAAAACATATAAGTGTAGATATGCAGTTTCTAGTTAGCAAGGAAGGATAAACGGATTACCATTTCTTGTTCAACTCGCAAGTAGGATTTTTGACCTGATACATGTTTGTGGGCTCCTAGACCACCACAATCAGAGTTGCGGGACTGTGAAGCAGTAGAGCTCCTATCCACTGCTTCAGGAGTGTTCCAATGCTGCCACATTTGAGCCCACAGCGTAGAACCAATCCAAGGTGGTCTTACACCTCCGGTCTTAGCCTGACTAACAATGCCTTTCATCATGTTCTTCGTAATTTTCAAAAAATGGCCCTTCACAATCTCGGTAATCCCGGAATCCCAATTGTATTTCCACTACAAAATAGAATATTGGTTAGTAGTGATGATACTTAGGCAGTACAACTGAAATATAAAAGAAGCAAAACTCTAAAACACATACCGCAAAAGTTCTGAAATATCTTTCTTGTATGTGAATTGGTGTAACCTTCCAGCTAAAGTAAGGACCATCGAACTTTCTTTGAAATATTCCAGCAATCACCCGAGTCAATTTTCCTCCATCCCTGGTGAACCTATGACACAAATATAAACACATGGTTAAGTATCAGATAGAATGGCCTTAAAGAATCTACTGACCTGTACCTAAAACCATGAAGAAGCAGTATCTAAATGAATAAGCTACTGCGTGTATAATGAAAAGAAACCAGATTGATAACACAACAATGATACTTTATCTCTATATCAATTGTTTATGTGTGTTGATGCAAACATAAACAATGATGCAATAATTCATCTTCACAAAGCTACAATCCGGCAAACACATAGAGTGATTCATTTAGAAAACATGATAGAACTACAATGATGCAAACATTAGCAGACCCATATAGTAAATCAGTAAAACATACTAAGGATGATACAACTAAACTTAAGCTTCAGCAGACTCAGACAATGACACTGATAATTTCTCAAACCACACAACTACACTGATACAACTAATTACACACCTAAGCATGATCAGACCACAAAAATCTAACTGATACTTTTTTAAGTATCTAAACATATACAAAACAAGACAAAGTAAAACTAAAAAAGTACAGGAACTTACCATGTCATCTTGACGTTGGGGATTGGATACTCAGATAAGATAGGTAGATGTTCTCGGCCAGGTAGAGCCAACAGATTGTCCAACAACTGTTGGTAGTCTTGCGCCTCAGGGTTCGGATCATCAATTGGTAGGTCATCCTCGAAATCAAGTTCATTGTCCGGGATGTGATCATGAACTTCATCTTCCTCGGGAAACTGATCATGAGGAGCTTGTTGCTGGGGAATCTGGACTGCCGGATGTTGTGGAGTTGGGATTTGATAAGGAGGAGGTTGTTGGTTCGGAATCTGTAACCGGAGTTGATGAGAGGATTGGGGTTGTGTCGACGGTGGATACTGTACCGGAAGTACTCTGGATCTTGACATAGAGACTGTGGCCTGAGATGATGTCGGGTTAGATGACTGTGAAGATGCTCCACGATCTCTGCTGGTTCCATCTCCGATGGCTCGACCACCTCCAACTGATGTAGCAGCACCTCTGGCGAGGTTGGGTCGATCACCACCGCTGTTGGGTCGACCACCTCTGGCTGAGGTAACAGGACCACCAGCGAACTCCGCTCGACCTCCACCGCCGTTGGCTGGAGCAGGTTCACCAAGTCTGGATTTGTATCTACCAACTCCGTCGTTAGATCTACCAGCAGCGCCTCCTTTAGCACCTCTCCCTCGAGAGGTTTTCGCTTTTCCACCAGCCATCTGGGTTTGTGTTGGAGAATCGAAACAGAAAGATGAAGGATGAAGAAATCAAAATAGAAAGATGAAGATTAGAAGATGCAGAGATTATTTGGTCGATTGGAGAGGGATTCGAGATTGAAGGATGAAGAGAAACAGATTAGACAAGAAATCGAAAGAGAATGATTAAGAAATCGAAAGAGAATGATGAAGAAATCGAATCGGTTTTAGAGAGATAGAGGTGCTTTGGGGATCTGATTTTTTTAGGGTTTGCATATAGTAATTGGGGAACTGGTTATTTTACTCGTGTAAAAAACAAAGAGTCTCAATTTAGTGACAAAATGGTCGCGAAATAAGTTTTGGGGGGACAAAATTGGCGCCCAAAAGCCCAAAACATTTGGCGAAAAGCCCAAATGTTTTCAAACACGAATTGAAAAAAACATAAAGGTAGTAGGGAAACAGTCGCAAAAACGACTACAGTGGCAAATTAGTCGCACTTTGCATTTAATTTGTGACGCCATTCTGTCTGTCACAAACCAATACCCTAAACCCTAAATATTTAGGGCCAAAAAGTGAGTTATATGCAATTCCAATCAAATTTTTATGTATGTAATAAGTGTTTGCTTATTATATAGCTTCAATCATTACAAAATCAAGTTAATTTTGGAAAACTTTAGACTTCTACATAGATTATATTGAAATCACAAGTATTTATCTAAATACATGTTATGGTCTTTTGCAAAAAAAAATTTGAAATTGAAATTTAATGATATTACATGTTATATATGCTAGATTAAGTGTAAAATGTAGTTAACATGTATCTAAATACCTAAAATAAAGCTTTTGACGTAAAATCTTTTATTTATTTTACAAAAAGCATAATGTGAGTTGGTAAATGTTGGGGTCAAAACCCACCCAGCTGTGATCAATGGAAAAATGGCTAAGTATGAAAATACGAAGAATCGGACAAGGCCGAAATTGTGCCTAAGTCATTTCTATACGAGTCCACTTAAGCACAAGAGGGGCCATTTTGGCCAAAGCAGCTCCATTTTCGGCCAAAGAAGCTTCACTTCGGCATGGAGACTTCAGCACAGAAGGAAGAGACGTAGGCAAGCCTTGTCTCCGCTTAGGCAAGCCTTGACTCCACTTAGGCAAGCCTTGTCTCCACTTAGGCAAGCTTTGGCTCACATCGGCAAAGCTTTGCTCCACTTCGGAGAAGAAGGGAGAGACTTCGGCAAGCTTGGTCGTCACATCGGCAAGCCTTGGTCTTCACTTAGGCAAGCCTTGTCTCCACTTAGGCAAGCTTTGGCTCACATCGGTAAAGCTTTGCTCCACTTCGGCGAAGAAGGGAGAGACTTCGGCAAGCTTGGTGTCACTTCGGCAAGCCTTGTCTCCACTTAGGCAAGCTTTGGCTCACATCGGCAAAGATTTGCTCCACTTCGGCGAAGAAGGGAGAGACTTCAGCAAGCTTGGTCGTCACTTCGGCAAGGCTTGGTCTTCACTTAGGCAAGCCTTGTCTCCACTTAGGCAAGCTTTGGCTCACATCAGCAAAGCTTTGCTCCACTTCGGCGAAGAAGGGAGAGACTTCGGCAAGCTTGGTCGTCACATCGGCAAGCCTTGTCTTCACTTAGGCAAGCCTTGTCTCCACTTACACAAGCCTTGTCTCCACTTAGGCAAGCTTTGGCTCACATCGGCAAAGCTTTGCTCCACTTCGGCGAAGAAGGGAGAGACTTCAGCAAGCTTGGTCGTCACTTCGGAAAGGCTTGGTCTTCACTTAGGCAAGCCTTGTCTCCACTTAGGAAAGATTTGGCTCACATCGGCAAAGCTTTGCTCCACTTCGGCGAAGAAGGGAGAGACTTCGGCAAGCTTGGTCGTCACTTCGGCAAAGGCTTGGTCTTCACTTAGGCAAGCCTTGTCTCCACTTAGGCAAGCCTTGTCTCCACTTAGGCAAGCCTTGTCTCCACTTAGGCAAGCTTTGGCTCACATCGGCAAAGCTTTGCTCCACTTCGGCGATGAAGGGAGAGACGTCGGCAGCGCATGGCCATATCGGTAGGCAGGGCCACATCGGCAAGCATGGCCACATCGGCAGGCATGGCCACATCAGCAGAGCAGGGCCACATCGGCAGGCATGGCCACATCGGCAAGCATGGTCACATCGGCAAGCGCGGCCACATCGGCAAGCATGGTCATATCGGCAAACTCTTGTACGAAAGCATTTCGACACAGCTTAATAAAAACCATCTTTGGATCTCTCCGTTCGTGGTTCATCGGCAGAAATTTCATCCCTCTTAACAAACCTCCAACAAATTCTAATTGTGTTGATTTCGACTCCCACAATTTGGCGCTAGAAGGAGGGGGCATTGAAACTTTCTTACTCCAAGGAACCACTGCACGAACGATTTGAAGAAGATGACTAGGGACGGACGAGCCAACGACCCGCAGGACGCGAGGATCGATGGATCCGGAGCAACAGATACACCAACGCCTGCAGTCGTGGAGACGAGCCCAGAGGCCCTGACATATATCAAGACGATGCTAGAGACGCTGCTCAAGAAGGCGGAGGAGCAGGACAAGCTAAACACGACGGTGACCGATAAGCTCGAAATCTTTGCGACGGCGAGCCGAGCCGGTGGTAGAGGATCAAGAGTTGACCTAATGAGGCGCCCTCTTCGACGTCTCAATCCAACGGCCCTCGATTTCTCAACACCTCACCATGCGCCAAGAACCCAAGGCGGATTACTCCCTACAAACCAACAAACCACAACCGCCGAACTGAACGCGACGACGCAGGAGGCAAACACGCAGACTATGGATGGAACGAATCCGGTGATCGACCTGGAGGAAAATCTAGAAGGGGAACACGACTTGGAACACCACCGCGGAGCCGAACTCACGGGTGCAACCCGAGCTCGTATCGAACGAAGTGATACCAACCTCGACCGTGATCAGGACTTCATCGAGGAAGAGGAGAACATCCTCTGGGCCCAGCGAACCCAGATTGAAGAAGAGCATAAAGCGATAATCCGAGCCCAAAAGGAGGAGATGGCCAAAATTCGAGCAGGCATGGAGCGAGCTGCCGCTGAGATGAAATTTGTTCGATCTCAGATGCACAGAGCTACCAGCAAGGCTCCCAAACTCGACCGAGTGCTTGAAGAAGCACAGAACACCCCATTCACAACTCGAATTACCAAGGCAAGGGTTTCCGATCCGGGGAAGTTGAAGATACCAGTTTACGAAGGAAAAACTAATCCAAAGGAGCACTTGACCGCCTTCGCGATAGCAATGGGACGAGCAAACTTCAGAGAAGGAGAAGAGGACGCTGGTCAATGTCTCTTGTTCGTCGAGCATCTTAAAGGCCCAGCTCTCCAATGGTTCTCCAGGCTGGGAAGAAACTCGATCGACAATTTCAATCAGCTGTCATCGGCATTCCTCAAACATTACGCTATATTCATGCAGCACCAAACATCCGACGTGGATCTATGGACCATGGGACAAGGACAAAACGAGACTCTACGAATGTTTATCGAACGATTCAAGTCGGTATTATCGAAAGTAGAAGGGATAAGTGACGAAGCCGCGCTGCAAGCATTGAAGAAAGCCCTGTGGTTCGACTCAGATTTTCGGAAGGAGATTGCACTAAACGCACCAACCATGATCCATGATGCATTGCATCGAGCAACTGACTTTACCTCCAATGAAGAAGAAGTGAAGATCCTATCCCAGAAGCACGGAAAGGCGAAGTCCACAAACTATCCTCCCTCTGCTCCGAACCCACCGAACAACAGAAAGGCCAACCAAGGTTCCGGATACGTCTAACACGAAGGAGGATTCAAGGGAGCCCATAACTACCAAGTTGATTCGTCAGGCTATGGGAAAGGATGAGGCCAAGGCAGAGGAAGAGGTACATGGAGTAGCACGTGGACAGGGGCCAAGGAACTTACGACGAAGCAGCTTATTGTGAACATCACCATATCTTCGGACACTAGACTGCAAATTACCGCATCCTAGGTTTGAAACTCGCTGCAAGACTGGCGGCTGGCAAACTCAAAGGGGATATCAGCCTCAAGGACTTCGACATGGATACCAACGCCAACCGCCCCGAGCAGGCGGATGAAGATCTTCCTAAGCGAGGGAGGCAGAATGACGAAGCCCCACAATCTGGACCAAGAAGATGGATCAACATGATAATGGGTGGATCTCACTATTGCTCTGATACCATCTCGTCGATTAAAGCTTTTCAACGATGTGCCAATGTCAGCGTCAACTGGTCCGCACCTTCCATGTTTCCTGACAACGTAATCTCCTTCAAAGAAAGAGAAATAGTCGGAATCGATAAACCGCATGACGATCCTCTCGTGATCGGTTTATCATCAGTGGCTATGATGTAGCCCGGGTGCTGGTGGATACGGGCAGCACAGTGGACATAATCTTCAAAGAAACTCTCAAAAGAATGGACATCAATCTGTCTGACATAGTGGCTACCCCTAAACCATTCACTGGATTATCCGGAGAAACGACGATGACAATCGGGACGATCAAGCTACCTGTACAAGCTGGGGGTGTCATCAAGCTCGACGAGTTTTCGGTAGCCGATCACCCAGAAATCTACAACGTCATCATCGGAACACCTTGGTTAAATTCAATGCGCGTCGTAGCCTCGACCTACCATCTCTGCGTAAAATTCCCAACACCAAGTGGAGTTAAAACGATTTTGGGAAGTCAGAAGGAGTCACGCGTATGCTTCCTAGCTGCACACAAACTCAGGAATCCTGTCACCGATCCAATAGCCAATTCAGAACGCAAGAAGATGAAGACAGACAGGGAGCCAGTGCAAGAACTCTCCAAACTCTTATAGCAATTACAGATTGCAGAGGATCGCGAAGAAGAATCAGCTGAACAGCCCTGCGACCCCGTAGTATCAGTTTGTATCGACGACAAACACCCGGAACGATGCGTAGAGATTGGATTCGGCCTCGACGAAAAAATCAAGGACGAACTGGTTTCATTCTTAAAAGAAAACGTGGACACTTTCGCATGGGCAACAGAGGATATGCCCAAAATTGATATCGGCGTAACAGTCATGAATTGAACGTCGACCCAACCTTCAAACCAGTCAAGCAGAAACGGAGAAAGTTGGGTCCTGACAGAGCAAAAGCAGTGAATGACGAAGTCGAAAGACTCTTACGAGTCGGTTCGATAATGGAAGTCAAGTACCCGAATTGGCTGGTGAATCCTGTTGTAGTAAAAAAGAAGAACGGAAAATGGCTGGTGTGCATCGATTTCACCGACTTAAACAAGGCGTGCCCGAAAGACAGCTTCCCATTACCACACATTGATCGACTGGTCGAAGCAACGGCCGGTAACAAGCTCCTATCTTTCATGGACGCATTCTCTGGATACAATCAGATTCTAATGAATCCCGACGATCGTGAGAAGACAGCCTTCATTACGGATCGTGGAATCTATTGCTACAAGGTGATGCCTTTCGGCCTCAAAAACGTTGGAGCCACATATCAGCGCTTAGTAAACAAGATGTTTTCTAATCAACTCGGAAGAACGATGGAGGTTTACATAGACGACATGCTGGTGAAATCGCTAGAGGCAACGGATCACGTGCTACATTTAGAGGAATGTTTTCGACAGCTCAACTCGCACAACATGAAGCTCAACCCGACAAAGTGTAGATTCGTAGTCACGTCCGGCGAGTTTCTTGGTTACTTAGTTACTCATCGAGGAATCGAAGCGAATCCAAAGCAGATCGACGCGCTTATTCAGATGGCTTCCCCAAAATCAAAACGTGAAGTACAGAGACTGACTGGAACGGTGGCTGCACTCAACAGATTTATTTCGCGATCCACCGATAAGTGCTTACCGTTCTACGACACTTTACGAGGAAACAAAAAATTTGAATGGACAGAGAAGTGCGAAGAAGCTTTCCAGCAGTTGAAGAAATATCTCGCCAGTCCCCCGGTGCTCGCAAAGCCAGTCGAGGGAGAGCCGCTCTTCCTATACACTGCAATCTCAACCATGACAGTAAGCGGAGTACTCATTTGCGACGAACGGGGAGAGCAGAAACCAATTTTTTACGTCAGTAAGACCCTAACGAACGCAGAGACAAGATACCCACTGATGGAGAAGTTGGCTTTATCGGTGGTCATGTCTGCCAGGAAACTAAGGCCGTACTTCCAATCACACTCCATTGTGGTCCTTAGTCCTTTCCCCCTACGATCGATTTTGCACAGCCCAAGTCAATCCGGGCGATTGGCTAAGTGGGCTATCGAGCTCAGCGAGTACGACATCGAGTATCGCGGACGAACCTGCGTAAAATCGCAAGTTCTTGCCGATTTTTTAATCGAACTTCCGGAGGAGAGCCTCACAGAAGAAAACCCGAATTCGACTTGGCAACTTCACGTTGACGGCTCATCATCCAAAAATGGTTCAGGGGTCGGGATACGTCTAACGTCACCAATGGGCGAGATACTTGAACAATCCTTCCGCCTAGGTTTTCATGCCTCCAACAACGAAGCATAATACGAAGCCCTCATTTCCAGAATAAAGCTTGCACAAGGACTCAAGATTGATTGCATTCACGCGTTCTGCGATTCATAGTTAGTCGCGAACCAGTTCAGCGGGGAATACGCAGCTAAAGACGATCGTATGGAGACATATCTGAAAGTCATCAAAGACTTGACTGCACAGTTTAAAGAGTTCATACTCACGCGTATTCCACGAGGAGAAAACACTTCGGCTGATGCGCTAGCCTCCCTCGCATCCACTTCTGATCCAGCCTTGAAACGAGTTATTCCGGTGGAATTCATCGAACGCCCGAGTATCACTCTTCCATAAACAGTGAGTGTTGTTACGCGGTCTCAAGCCACCAGGACTGCAAGGGAAAAAGCCTGTGCACCGGACAATGCTGAAGATGACGCTGACGAACGAAAAGCAGTAATCAACGACTCAATAGTCCAGGATGAGACATATGCGGCAGACGAAGGACACGCCTCTCGGATGGAAATTAACGCAATCAACGAGAACGATAATCCCGTAGATGTCGAAGAAGAAGCAACGACCATGGACCAGGATCCAACAACCCTATCTCCCGATTCCCACCCATGTCACACAGCTGAAGCCGTTACAACGGATGACACATCGCGAGAACTTGAATATGGTTGTGACAAAGGATGGCTTGACGACATATGCGGGTACATTTGTGATGGTACCTTACCTTCTGACAAATGGGCAGCTCGTAAGCTTCGGGCGCAAGCGGCACGCTACATCCTGCTCGACGGTAACATTTTCAAATGGCGATTCTCGGGGCAATTACTCGCCTGCATCGAACAAAAGGAGGCAAGGGCAATCATGGAGGAGGTTCACGACGGCTCCTGTGGCAACCATTCGGGAGGACGAGCCTTGGCGATAAAAATCAAACGACATGGCTATTATTGGCCGACCATGATATGAGACTGCGAGAAGTACTCGTCCAGGTGCGAGAAGTGTCAACGTCATGCACCAATGATTCATCAGCCAACCGAGATGCTTTCCTCAATATCGTCGCCCTATCCATTCATGCGATGGTCCATGGACATTGTTGGACCTTTGCATCCGTCGAAGCAGAAATGATTCTTACTGGTCCTGACACACTATTTTTTGAAGTGGGTAGAGTCAGATTCGTATGCCAGCATCAAGGATGCAAAAGTCGAAAGTTTCGTATGGAAAAATATCATCTGCCGACACGGAGTTCCGTACGAGATCGTCACCGATAATGGATCGCAGTTCATTTCCACAAGGTTCGAAGCTTTCTGCGAGAAGTGGAAGATACGACTAAGCAAATCCACCCCACGGTATCCACAAGGAAACGGCCAGGCTGAAGCAATAATCAAGACAATTCTCGACGGTCTCAAAAAATGCCTTGACAAAAAGAAAGGCCGGTGGGCCGACGAACTGGAAGGAGTATTATGGTCCCATAGAACAACACCACGACGAGCAACCAATGAAACCCCATTCGCCCTCGTCTATGGGACAGAATGCGTCATTCCACCAGAAATACATTTCCCTGGAGTCCGCCGAAGACTACTCCCAGAATAAGAAGGGCTCAACCACTTGTTGATTCTTGATGAGTTGGACTTGATCAACGAGAGACGGGATCAAGCCTTGATCCGAATTCAGAATTACCAGAACGCAGCGGCAAAATACTACAACTCTCACTTACGAAATCGGCAGTTCTACGAAGGAGACCTAGTCCTACGGAAAGTCTTCCAGAATACTGCAGAGCGAAACGCCGGCAAACTCGGAGCAAACTGGGAAGGACCTTACAAAATCACGAAAGTAGTCCGACCCGGAGTGTACGAACTCGCCAACATGTCTGACGTTCCAATACCGAGATCATGGAATGCGATGCATCTCAAGAAATACTATCCTTAGGATACTTCACATGAACTACGGGGCGGCTTGATCCCTACAAAGGGTACGTAGGCAGCTCATCTTCGGATGGGTTCAGCTGCCCCCCTCCAAACAAAAAAAGGGGGGAGAGTGGGTACGTATACTTGTATACTCCCACCTTTGTAATAGACTATGCGTCTACTTAATGCAAGCTTTTTCGAAGCAATGCTCGTCATATCACAACCTTTACGGGTTACTAAAGCCTTAACAAAAATAGGCATCACAGTTGAATCCTTCACGAATTACTCGAAGTCCTTACTAAACAGGCACCTCATCTCACTCTCGTTGCTGCTGGCCACAACAACGAACTACTACATCCTTCGCGGATCTAAATATTACATCCTAGCGGATTAAAAGCGCGCGCTATATAAATGTCTATGTCCATTATCGGAGCGGATATGCTTACGGTAGCATATCCGTAAACCGAAATGTTCATCCTAAACCCAACAGCCAAATCGTTGGTCATAACAGTACTACATATCCATTGTCGGAGCGGATATGCTTATGGTAGCGTGTCCGTAAACTGAAATGTTCATCCTAAACCCAACAAACGGATCGTTGGTCACAACAGTACTACGTGTCCATTGTTGGAGCGAATATGCTTACAGTAGCGTATCCGTAAACCGAAATGTTCATCCGAAAACCCAACAAACAAATCGTTGGTAAAAACATCTATGCTCGTAATCGGAGCAAGTATGCTTACACTAACGTGATCATTCCAAATGAAGCAAACAAATCGTTGGCCTTGACATTAACACAAGATATAGCAAAACAGATGAGTCCTCCTTGGATAAAAAAGCATTTGAGCAACGAGTTTCAACAACAACGAAACGACAAAACCAAAGCAAAAGCCGCAAGGCAAACATAATAAGTCAATACTGATAAAGCCATCCAGGCACCATGTCAAAATAACATCAAAGCATAAATAAAATAATGACTTGGGCGGATCCCCATCGTCATCATACCTTACCCCTTGAAGATACACCCTTATCTTCATCGGAGGATTCGGCCGTCGTCTCGGATTTGGAGGCTTCATTCGAACGAGCACAGTCAAACCAAGCTTACCCCTGTTGGAGCCAGAGAATACGTGAACGTCGACATCCATCGCTAACGCTTCAACGGACTCGTTGCCGAGCGCTACGTCGGTCGAGTCTTCAGGGATCGGCGAGACCACTAGGTCGTTCCCCAATAAGGCAACCAACCTATCAAACTCGTCATCGGCACCAGCGTACCTTGCTCTCCATCCCTGGAGTTTCTCAATTTCGGCATCCAATGAAGGTGGTTCGTCACCGCGGAGCAGCGCAAGGAGTTCAAGGTTTCCGTCAACTTGGGCAAGATCGACCATGTTGTTCTTCGATGATCCGCCCAAGATCTTAACCTTCTCTTTGGCTCGGTCGACTTTAGATTGAACCTTCTCGGCCATTCTGCGCATCACCCCCTTCTTAGCCCATTCAACCTTCTTGTCGGTCATGGCCCTCTCCGAGCTTAACATCCGCTAAAGCTCGGCAACTTGAGCCTCCTGCTGAACCCGATAAGACTCCAAGTCCTCCTTCTGTTTCGACGCTATCTCCGTTGTAGCATCGGGCTCGCACTAGGCTTCGTTAAGCTTGGTTCGAAGCTCTTCGGCCACTTTCTGTGCACGCTCGGCTCTCCTCGCGTTCTTACGGATGTCGGCCTCATAACCGGACGTCATCTTGTTAATAGAGGCCACGAACTGAACGGAAAGAAAAGGGAGATCAGGCATCGCATTTTCAACAAAGTATGAGAAAAGAAGGTCAACGTAAACTACCTTAGTACCACAACGAGACATTTCGGCATTTGGGTTGCTCCGGGATAGAGTATCGGGAGGAGGAAAGCAATCCCCCTTAGAGAGAATCTTGGAGAAGAGAGTGGCCGATGCCGATGCGTCGTCACAAACCATTTCAGAAGTGAACGGCAGAGATACGGGCTCGGAAGGTAGCTCGTGCTCGGCGGCACTGAACACCGATGCGTTACGCCTTTTTCGACCAGGAGCGTCATCCTTATGAGGATCTTTCCCTTTGTCGGCCTTTGCCGAGGCACGTCTTTGGACTGGCCTCACCTGATCGGCATCCTCACTTGTGGCTGCAGCCTTGCCCTTTATGCGATGAATCGGAGGCAAGTCCAATCGCCCAAGACCCAACACAACCTCTCTCACGATGGGGATCGACGGAGCCAGCGCGGACGGGTCTACAGATGAGTCACCCGAGGGAAAAGCAAGGGCAGCACTTAGCTGCTCAGCAGAAATCTCAGTTTGGCCGACCTCTGCCTGCTCCATCGCGGCGGGGTTTTCAGCTTCCATCCTTTCACGAACAGATGATCTTTTTCCCATGGCTCTCCTCGTATTGCTAGGAGAAGACGAAGGAGTTGAACTCGGAGAAAAATATCCAAAGTATTGAGCCCGCGCTCTCTCTACTCTTTGAAGAGTAAAATCTCTCTGCCAATCACACTCGCCGGAAGCTAGAGTCTCGCGAAGTGTAACTACGTGTGGAGGACACGTCGTAATAGGATTAGGAACTGCAAAAACAAACAAACAAAGCGGAAGGTCACGAGAGGTTCGACGAAACAGAAAAATTCGCAAAGCTAAAGATCGGCTATCGATTTCTCTCCATCTGGTCCTAATTTTGTTAACCCAGTCTGCACCAACCGAAGTCTCGGAAATGGGTACAAAGAAGAAATAATCCTCCCAATATCTGTCTTTACTTGGGAATCCTCCGATAATTTTGTGACGGACTTTGTTCGAAAGGGAGTAAAGAAGCGAGTCCTTGGAGCGAAATGTCCGAAAGGATAGCAGGTTCAGCAAGTGATCTGCGGTGACTTCTTCGCCACACTCGAAGCTGCGGACCACGATCCCAACCAGGTGTCGAATTCCCTGCGGAGTTATTTACGCCAAGGCCAATCTATGCTTCCATAGATACTCAAGGATGACCCTTGGTATTGGAAACCACAGAAAGCACATGTAAAAACAACTCTCGTACAAGGTAAAACACCCTTTGGGAGGCCCATCGGCCCGATATGATGACGACGGAGGGATGAGTTCAATTTCTTCGGAAATGTTAAACCGGTGCCTAAGGGTCTCTAAAGACTCAGCAGTGGAGAGAGTAGATCATGGTGGGTCAGGTGCCTCGTGCTTGTATCCGCCCTTAGGAAATCGCCGCTCTGAAGAACACGCCCGAAGACTCGCGTCATGCCTCATCCTAACACAATCGGAACTCCAATTCTCCATTTCGATTTTTACGTTGAAAGGACTCTCCATTTCGTCCAGCAAAGGAAATCACTCCGGCAAAAAAGGGTTTCGGCCGAGCTCCACTTCGGCAAGTAGGCGACTTTGGCCTAGCCCCACTTCGGCGGAAAAAGTCTTCGGCCAAACTTCACTTCGGCAAAGGGAGAAAGGAGACTTCGGCACCTCGGCGAAGAGACAGCTCCACTTCGGCCGGAGTAGACTTCGGCAATCGGAAAACTTCGGCGAAGAGAAAGCTCCACTTCACCACTTCAGCAAAAGACTACTTCGGCAGAGAAGGGGTCTTCGGCAAAGGACAAAATCACCTCGGCCAACCAAGCACTTCGGCCGAGAAGAGCTTTGCTTTGGCACGGGCGACACTTCGGCAAGGAGAGACGTCGGCAAGGGCTACTTCGGCAGAGAATACTTCGGCCCAAGAACAATGTCAGAGGAACAAAAATAACAACCCGAAATAAAAAATTTCAAAAGGAGGAGAGAGAAGGGAAGAGAGAAGTTACCTTGAGTTTTTGAGAAAATGAAGAAGTGAAGAGGAAGTGAGGAGAAGTGGAAGCATATATAGGCTCATAAAGCAAAAGATAATGTCATCATGCATTGGGAATCGGGCCAAAACACAGCTGAATGAAGAAATTTCTACTGGAAAAAAGATTATCAGTCTGAAGACAGAGGACCTGGCAGATATCAAAAATAATGGACTCAATGTCACATCGGCTCAGCTCGTACCAATCGACGCGACACATTGATCCCAGCTTGAACTTCCTCTACCTCGGCACTATCATCACTAAGACTAACGAGCTGGGGGGCTAACTGTTGGGGTCAAAACCCACCCAGCTGTGATCAATGGGAAAATGGCTAAGTATGAAAATACGAAGAATCGGACAAGGCCGAAATTGTGCCTAAGTCATTTCTGTATGAGTCCACTTAAGCACAAGAGGGGCCATTCTGGCCAAAGCAGCTCCATTTTCGGCCAAGGAAGCTTCACTTCGGCATGGAGACTTCGGCACAGAAGGAAGAGACGTAGGCAAGCCTTGTCTCCACTTAGGCAAGCCTTGTCTCCACTTAGGCAAGCTTTGGCTCACATCGGCAAAGCTTTGCTCCACTTCGGCGATGAAGGGAGAGACATCGGCAGAGCATGGCCACATCGGCAGGCATGTCCACATCGGCAAGCATGGCCACATCGGCAGGCATGGCCACATCGGCAAGCATAGCCACATCGGCAAGCGTTGCCACATCGGCAAGCATGGTCACTTCAGCCAACGTGGAGACATCGGCGAGATTTGCCGCTTCGGTTAACTGGGCGACATCGGTGAGAGTGGAGACATCGGTAATACGCAACACGCAGCTCACTTCGGCAACGATCCACATCGGCCACTTAGGCCACTACGATCCACATCGGCCACTTAGGCCACTTCGGCCACTTAGGCAACTGCGGCCACTTAGGCCACTTCGGCCACTTAGGCCACTTCGGCCACTTAGGCAACTTCGGCCACTTAGGCCGCTTCGGCCACTTAGGCCAATTCGTCCATTTGGACAACTTCGGCCACTACGATCCACACTGGCCACTTAGGCAACTTCGGCCACTTGGACAACTTCGGCCACTTCAGCCACTACGATCCACATCGGCACGACCACAGCTTCGGCACAGCCATGGCTTCGGCAAGCCTCCACTTCGGCAACGAGGCACATCGGCAAGCCCTCACTTCGGAAAGCCTGGCCGAAGATGGTTTTGCCGAAGTCACTTCCATACGAAGGTAATCTGGCCGAAGTCAAATCTATACGGAACTGTCTGGCCAAAGTCAAAGCTGCGGAAGACAATCCTAGCCGAAGTCATTTCTATACGAAACTGTCTGGCCGAAGTCAAAGCTGCCGAAGACAATCCTGGCCGAAGTCATTTTTATACGAAACTGTCTGGCCGAAGTCAAAGTTGCCGAAGACAATCCTGGCCGAAGTCATTTTTATACGAAATTGTCTGGCCGAAGTCAAAGCTGCCGTAGACAATCCTGGCCGAAGTCATTCCCATACGGAGCTGTCCGGCCAAAGTTAATTCTATACGATGCTAGAAGACGACGCGGCCAAAGTCATTTCTATACAAAGACGGCAAGCCTACAATGATGCAAAGGCCCACGAGGTCAAGCCGACTTGCTAAAACAGAAATCCTGAAGGATTAGGAAGTTTTCCTTATCTCTTTAGGCTTGACCTGGCCGACTCAAACTAGTATATATATCTATGTACATCCTTTGAAAAGGGAACCGCAATTTACTTAGCAAAAAACCCTAGACTTTTTTGCTCTCAAACTCTTGTACGAAAGCTTTTCGACACAGCTTAATAAGAACCATCTTTGGATCTCTCTGTTCATGGTTCATCCGCAAAAATTTCATCCCTCTTAACAAACCTCTGACAAATTCTAATTGTGTTGATTTCGACTCCCACAGTAAACAGTCGCAATCCAGTCACACTTTTATTTAATCGTCGCTAATTAGTCGCCAAAATTGTGGTTAATTTATGACTTTTTGTGACTTATTGTATAATCGGTGAAAAATTTAGGTAGTGTGCATCGAACCACAGACCTGTTTGTGTTTAGAGACTGTTTTGTGACTTTTTTGTCAGTGTCTTATCAATTCCCTAAACCCAAAATTTGAAATACGTGAAAGTAGTCACAAAATCGTCGCAAATTAGGAAGTAATCACAAAATCGTCACAAATTAGGAAATAGTTACAAAGTAGTCGCAAATTACTAACATTTTAGTGACATTGTTTTTTGTTGTTTATATGTCTGATATTTTCTTTTTGTGACTTATGTTGGTTTTTTTCCATTTTTTAGCCTTCTGATAATAGACGAAGAGTACAAGAGAAGAAGAGTAGAAGAAGAGGATGAAGAGTAACAAGATACTAAATCTCAAACAAGATTTTCGGATTATCTATGGTTAATAGCAACAAGAGACTGAATCTCAATCTTAACACCATATCTCAACAAGAAACTCAAACTTAACCAAGAACATGGACCATACATGGGTTTGAATCTAATACATATCTCAACAAGAGACTCAACCTAGTACCTTTATGCAAACAACCATGATCATACAAACAAGAACTAGTAGAACCACCAACTTTTTCATTCCTGATTTGGCTTCCATCAACATTTTTTCAAACCTCTCCAATATCTTGGCTTCTACCTTCATCTCCATTATCTTCTCAATCTCATTACTCTCTGCCATAAGCTTCTTCATGTCTTTCATTTCTTGTTCAAGTCTCACAAATTTAAAATCCACTGCTTGTATTTGATCATACATTGCCTCGTCAACCCACTTAAAGACATGCTCACCATTGACAAGCTGAAAAACCAAACCACAAAACTCATCCTTTAAATCGATTTTTTCTAAAAAACACAAACCACACAAACAATCCATTTTTTCCCAGCATTGACTATAAGAAGAGTCGAATTACCTTCTTTGATGCAGCAAAATCACACCGATAGTATCTTCGATTAGGATTCCAATCAGTTTTCGAAAATTTTGTCACAATCTTTTCTCCACACCAACATATACTCGGTACCCCAACAACTCATCCACTTGATCGACATCTTGATGTTCCACTCGAAGCTCCTGATAAATTACTCATGCTAATGCTCGGAATCGAACCTACAAAAAGTGAATTTATCACTTCCATTAAGAACGACCTGAAGAAATGAGTGAGGAATCGAACAATGTTGCAGAAGAGGATGAATAAATGAGTACAAAATCAAAGAAGCCAACCACGAATTCTAAAACCAACACTAGATTTGAACTTACCCAATCTTTTCTCTGGCAAACTTCGATTTCGTATCAGAAAATTGAGTTTTAGGGTTCTTCGATTTTATGAATTGAAATCGGGTATATTATGGGGTTTCGGGTTGGGTTATAGATTGGGTCAGGTTTAACACAATAACCCCATGGTCACAAAGTAGTCACTCATAGGAAAATAGTAGCAAAGTAGTCGCAAAGTGCGACTGTTATGTGACATTTTTGTTAGCAGTCGCAAATCATTTTACTTAAAATCTTTTGTTGAATTTATAAAAATCTTACAGAGAGTTGGTAATTAGTCGCAAATCAGTCTCATTTTATGTAATCGTCGTGAATTAGTCGCAGAATGGTGGGTAATTTATGACGCTTTTGTGACTGAGTGTAATAATAGGTGCAAAAAATTAAATCTCGTGATTCAAACATGATACATGTTAGTCTTATCTATAGTGTAAGTCCAGCGAGCTAATGTAACCATTATGTTCTATATTCCATTTACTGCTATATATATCGTTTCGTATTAAATCGGAAAATAAAGTTTTAAACATAAACACCACGTTTCGAACCTTAGACCTGTAAGTCTTGTATATGTTGCATTGTCACTAAGCTATAGTCACCATTCGTTTATGTAATACAATAACTTATATATATACCGATATTAATCACATCCAAAAATAAATATAAAAAGGTTTTTGTTGATACAAAGGCCACAAATATATTACAAACATTAATTTAAAATCCCATACATATTATTCAAATTTCATCATCATCATCTGAAGATGATAAATTACAATGAAATTCATCTTCTAGTTCAGCGTCTTCAATTTCGACATCAATTTCTTCAACTGGATGATTGTCGTCAACTAAAATATCGACAGATATTTCTTCAACCATATCTGTCATTCCATCATCATCTGTTTGTTGCAAAATGACCAGCTCTTTCTCGTTAAAATTTCCTTGAACACGATTCCTCGGATTCACTTTCAGCACCGTTTGCCACAATTTCCGAGGGCATTTCATATATGGATATGGAAGATAACAAACTTGATCAGTTTGAGACCTTGCCGTTAATAAAAAAATTTAATTAGAAGTTTATAAATATACAAACATATATATATATTGAGGTAAATCATCAAAATCATACCTAAAATAAAAGGTTCGTAGTTTTGATATCTCTATGATGAGAGCACGTCAACAATGCCTCCCGGGCTTTTTCGAGTGCTTTTTCCAATCGTAGGGTCAAACCATTCACAGTAGAAAAGTATGATCTTTAAATTCACAAATCCGGGATATTGGAGCTCCATGATAGTTTCTACAGTCCCATAGAAATCATCCTCTCCGGATGCTTCAGAATAATTTTGGCCTCGGACACATACCCCATAATGCATTGTTTTTCGCGTCATTCTGTGACCACGAGTGTGAAACAAACACCCTCTTGTAAAATACAGGGGCCACGATCTGACTTTATTTTCTGGACCTTCCACTATTTCATGAACCCAAGTAGGAAAATTTTCTTCACTTTGCATTGATCTGACCTATAAAGTAGAAAATATGCCAATATTAACATAAGAAATTATAATTTAATAATGCACTCGGTGGGAATGTATTGGCGGACCCATTGATGAAAATCTTCATCTCTTTTCGCCGTGACCTCATCATCAGATAGTTCCGGGTATTCGAATAGAATCTACGCGTCCAACAATCTGTGTTGCAAATAATAAGATCTAATTGTGACTAAATTATCTAAAAAATAGATAAAATTAACTTAAATTAATGTAGAAAGCATAGTTACCTTTCAAGCGGCCGAAAATAGTCACAATTCCGCAAAACATATGAATGTGCACACTTATAATCTTTCTCGCTTAACCAAAATTCACTGCATTTGCCACTTGGACGACATACTTCAGTAAATATATCCGGTACCGGTACAGTATATATGGGTACTTCACCTTCATCATACCGACTTGTCTTGCAAAAGTTATACCTTCTATAATTTGAGGCAAATGATGATAGCAATATTAACATACATATTAAGTAAATTATTACCTTTTTCTGCTAGCTGTAGAAATTTGTGACGCAAAGTAGTGTTCTAAGAAATAAGATATCTCATCATTCATGTACGATTGAACAATTGATCCCGCTGGATATCTTTTGTTCTTCACTTTGCCTTTCAAATGTTTAAAAAACCTTTCAAAGGGATACATCCATCTATATTGCACAGGACCACCAAGCTCTGCTTCATATGGCAGGTGGATAGGTAGGTGCTCCATCACATCAAAAAAAGAAGGTGGGAAGATTTTTTCCAAATTACACAAAATCATGACAATGTTCTCCTTCAAAAGTTGGACGCGGGTTTGATCCAATGATCTACTGCTTATGTCACGAAAAAGACTTCAATCCCTACAAAAATATCACTAATTAATATACATAAGTTCCAATAATATAAACACTTTAAACGGTAATATATTTATATATATATATATATATTTATATTTATACCTGATAATGCTTGGTGCACGTTACGGGGCAGAAGTTCTGCAAAGACAAACGGAAGCAACCATTCCATAAATACATGGCTGTCGTAACTTTTCATTCCCGAAAACTTTCCACCATTGATGTCTGCACAACTGGCTAAATCTGCTACATAACCATCTAGAAATTTAACCTCATTCTTGACCCATTGTAGTAAAGATTCTTTCGCTTTTGAAGTCAACCTCCAAATAGGAAATGGAGCTCTCCCTCGATCATCGACATGCAAATCTTTTCGAGCACAAAATCTTGCGATATCCAATCTTGACTTAACTGTGTCTTTTGATCTGTCTTTCACTTCATAACAGTATACATGATGTTATCGAAAAAAAATTTCTCGATATGCATCACATCAAAATATGCTTTCTTAGATTGAGATCGGTCCAGTACGGTAGCTCCCAAAATATGCTTTCTTTATGCCAATTATGCCAGTCTCCATAGCCGTCCGGTTTTTTTGTATGTCCATTTCCACCACAATCAGATGTTTTAGGTGGTTCCACATGACGTATACGCTCATATAACACTTGTTCACCAGTCAATGATTGAGGTGGGTAGTTGTTCTTTGCGTCCTTTCCCTTCAGAAATTTTACTTTATTCTTCCACAGCGGATGATTGATTGGCAAAAATCTTCTGTGATAGTCAAACCAACATGTCTTCCTACCAGCCGGCAATTGGAAAGCATTTGTCTCATCCATACAAATAGGACACGATAATCTTCCATGTGTCGTCCATCCCGACAACATACCATATGCCGAAAAATCACTTATCGTCCACAGCAAAACAACTTTAAGGTTGAAGGTTTGATCTAATGACACATCATACGCCTCCATAAATCCTTTAACTCGTCGATCAGTGGTTGGAGGAAGACATCAAGACTGGCTCGTGGATGATTTGGTCCTGAATTCAAAACCGTAAGAAACAAATACTCACTTTTCGTGCACATATCCGGGGGTAAGTTGTAGGGTGTCATGATCACAGGCCACAAAGAATGGTTTTTGACATACCAAAAGGATTAAAACCGTCTGTACATAATCCAAGATAAATATTTCGCGTTTCCACTGCAAAACTCGGATGCATTTGATTGAATTTCTTCCACTCTGCCGCATCAGATGGATGAGACATTACTCCGTCTTCTGACACATGCTCAACATGCCATCTCATCGATGATGCAGTCTTTTCTGATTGGTACATCCTCTTCAATCTGTCAGTGATAGGTAAATACCACAAACGACTCAACGGTATTTTTGTTCGCCCCTCACTAGCCTTATATCTTGATTTTTCACAAAACCTACAATGCTCCAAATCCTCATCTTATTTGCAGAAGAGCATACAATTATCTACACATACATCAAATGTATGGTACGGCAATCCTAGCTTTCGCATCAACGTTTCTGTCTCATAGTATGAACCAGTTGCCTGATTACCCTCTTGTAAATACTCTGTAAACAATTCGGCCCATGAATCCATGCATGTTTCAGCCAAATTATGGTCTGCCTTAATGTTCATGAACCGAGAAGCTAATGATAACTTCGAATGACCATCATGACAACCATCATAAAGTGGCATATTTGCAGCATCTAACATGGCGTAGAACTTTTTGGCCTCATGGGTTGGTTCTTCATGAACATGATCATTTCCACTTTGATCATGTTCATGATATTCATTAAATGGCGTAGCATCATGAAATGCATCATTTACCATCCCAGCATATACATTTCCCCCATCTAATGCATTTTCCCCATCCTAATTTATTGGTTTATTACCACAACTAAAATCAGCATTAGCATCATTACTACTCGTGCCTGCCCCAACAACATCATAATCTTCACCATGTTCAGACCATACATAATATCCTGGCATAAATCCTCTACTATGCAAATGCTTCGAAACTGTCCTTGCTAGCATTAAAGTGGAATTTTGACATTTAACACAAGGGCAGTAAAACTTACCTCCACTATTTAGAGCTATTGACTGGTTACTTGCAAAATTCATGAACTGCTCGACCCCTTCCAAAAATTCACTCGAGAGATTATTTGTACGTGGATCGATTATATTATACATCCACTCTCTGGATGAATTCCACATTTTTTTTTCTCTTTCTCTGTGTTTTTTTGTTCTTTTTTTGCTCTGATGGTGAATGATAATGGGGGTGCTCGTTCCTTTCTTTTATAGGCAAAAATTTTGTCACTACTTTGCGACTACAAAAAAACAGTCACAAATTTGTTACTCTTCTGCCACCCTTTTACGACCATTTTGTGACTATTATCAGTAGTCACACAAGTTAGGTAGCATACCTAACTTTCATATTTTCCACGTTTTCACCTACTTTTAGTGACTAAATTGCGACTCTTCTAGCACGATCCATGGGAGTAGCAAATTAGTCGCAATTTTGGGACTGATTTGTGACTACATTTACTGACTAAAAATAGAGTCGCAAAACAGTCTCACTTTGCGACTCTTTTGTGACTACATTTAAGTCGTATAGTAGTCTTAAATTAGCGACTCTTTTTAGGCATATGTAGGTGGTGCTGCGAGAGTAGGTCAATCAATTACCACATCATTGATTTGTGTTCAATAACGCCAAGTTTCAAAGTTCCACTATGAGAATAATGGGTCTTAGGTTTAATATACACAAGGTTGTGCTATGCGAGTTCTTTGGATCATTCATCGATCCTTCCGCCTTCTTAGAAACTATTTTCGGGTCAATTTCGCACCATAAGAATACTAAAAGACTCCCAAGTCCTATAAATAAACCTCTTTCTGATACTTTTAGCAACCACCCACATCACCAACAACTATACACGTTTTTCATATTTCTATTGTTTGAGGGAGAAGATCTCTTCCTCTTTATACTCATTGTAAGATTGTTAACCCTTGTTCTTATTTATGCAATTCTCTTCAACTCTTTTTACGGTTTCTTTAACTATGACTGAGTAGTTCTCTTGTTGGGTTTAAGAGTTTCTCAAACATAATTTATGGATTGTTGAATTAGATTGTTAGATTTGGATTTTAGCTCTTAGAGTTCTTCATCTATATTTGAGTTTATTGCTTATTGCTTTACTAGGCATCTAACAACTGATCTTAGGATTAATCTACCCACCAAAAGTACATCTAAGTTTCATGAACTAACTTAGGTGAGTTGACGTCATAACCTACAAGAGTTGAATTATGGGATTTTTTGAACATATCAAACATGAACTGCTATTGCATGTTGAACTACTTGATTCCATGCGAGAGCTGAGTTAATAAGTTTTTAGGAATAGGTAGTTGGTGCTGAGAGTAGGTCAATAAATTACCACATCACTGATTTGTGTTCAATAACGTATCTAATTGATGTTTCCTTATTTGATTTATCTATATAAACTAGTCCATGATCTCTAACGAATTCCTTGAAGATCCAACACTTTTCCTTATTGATTGCATACACGTTTTTTAGGTTTTCTTTGTTCACTTTTTAATTGCTATGTTCGTGAAAACAAACTCCCAATTTATCTTGTCTTAGCTAAATTCTTCTCTAACATATTTTTAGTGCATCTTTTCGATTATTGTGGATTCAATACCCTTTATACTATTGTGTTTGTTGTGCACTTACATGATTAAAACAATGAGCACATCAAGCGAGATTTGTCGCCTCTTTCATTTAAATCCAAACTTGGACTCCGAACTGGTCTGTTTACTAATTGAATTTGTTCCAAACCACTTGGGACTGACACATTGGTTTCTTATGATGGAACTAGGGGTGGTGGCGGTGATAGTTATCCCATAGTGCATGTTCACCGCAGAGGTAAATGGTGAATTTGAGGGAATTCCTCATGTTAAATGCTCACCCCTTGCATTAATATGTGTATGGTGCACCGCAGAGAGCGGATCTAAATTCGAGTTTGAACCACTTTCCAATGCAATATTGCTTAGAAAATTGGTCTGAGGAATGATTCTGATCTCTTGCTAGGAGATTTTTGAGCTAGTAGCAATCAGACGTTGCTCGACCTGAGTTTGTGCCTCATCTAAACTCTGAATTTAAGTTGAAATCTTCTCTTCGCTCTATTGGAGCATTTATACTGATAACACCATATTTTTGTTTTTAGTCTTTTATTTTCATTACTTTTCGTGTATTTTCCCTTTTGTTTTATAGTATTTTCTTGCATTTAGTGTGCCTTTAGAGTATTAGTTCCATTTAGAGTCATATAGTGTATTTTTGGTGTCCTTTGTCATGTTTTGTGTAGGTTTTGAGTCATTTTAGGTTAAACTAAAGGAGGAAGTACTTGTGGATGTAAACAAGTGGAATGATAACACCTAATATGTTTAAAGGGTCTTAAATATCATGTCGAACAAAGGTCTTCTAGTGGTCGGATCAAGTACAATTTAGACATGGCATAGGATATTGAGTTAGCTTTGTTATGCAAGTCGTTTCAAGTAATTCGAAGTTGGGTTTAAGAGTTATAGCCATTATCATGGGCAAATGTCAATCTGCTGCTAAGGAAGGAGCAACTCGATTGGCCGACCACACGCAACGACCAGCCACCAAAGTAAAGAACAGAGCACCTCGATCAGTCGACCATAGGCAATGGCCCTGCATCATTTGAAGCCCAAAAACCCATTCTAATTTTGCCCACGAAAATACATTACCCTAGTTCCCATTATATTTCCTTATAATATAAGCTTTGTAAAACCTAAAAACTCAAGGTTCTTTTTCTCTAGATGTAGGCATAGATCCAAATTTCTTCTTGGAATCTTTGGATTTGATTTTGAATATAAAAGCACTCTAGAGAAGGATATTCACCCCTTTTTTTTAGCTATTCTTTATCGAAAGATTCCGAAACATAATTTTTTTTATAATTTTATGTTTATGTATCTTCTTTGGTTCTTTTAGAATCTTTATTGTTCTCTAAGAGAAAGATTTAGTTCTAAACTATTTATGCATTTATGTTAAGAAAATCCTCTTTGTTCAAGTTTTTATCTTTGGTTCTAAGACAAACATTTGGGTTCTTGAAGAATTCTTTAGATCTAAACCCTTTTATGAGATGATCTCTGATGGTTATGCATTTATATCAAGAGCTTGAAGATTATCTTTACTTTACTTGCTTATATTAATTATGCTTGCATTATTATATTTCATCTTGTGTTGTTGCATGTTCATGGGTGAGTAATCTTACTTGTTGAGAATGAGTTTTGTTATATTAAGATGTTAATGATTCATTCCCTAAGTTTAGAGTGTGCTCAATGCTAGATTATACTTAGCTACTGATAATCTAGATCATTGGCTTTCCCACACCAAACAAGTGTTTGTGGAAATGCTTGATATAGACTCTTTTGTGAGCTTAGATCACATAGCCGAACAAGAGGTTTTATGAATCTTTCTAGCTTTAATGGACTTATATGTATTGCTTCTTTGATAACTGAGATGGTAAACCAAAAGTTGATCTTGAATTTGATTAAAGTTAGGGGATTTTACCATGAACCATGGACTAGCCCATTGTTAGTGTCTTCCATTGAGAAATCCTTGTATATTTATCTAGCATGTAGAATAAATAATGACAATTTCAATCCATGCTTCATCATCTCCTTGAAATCATATTTTCTAACTTTATTTTACTTTCTCATGTTTTTCTTAGAGTTTCTAACCCCAAAACTAAAAAAAAAACTAATAAACAATTGATTTTTGAGTCTCACAACTTTATAGTGCAATCTTTAGTCCTCGTGGGATCAATCCTTAAATACTCCAACAGTGTGTAGTGCACTTGCAAATTATTTGAGGCCTTATAATTTTAAAATTTCACTTGCCTAATTGGATCATTACAGTCTAATGAGGGTAAAGTTAGAGTGTGTCTACTAGCTTTTCGCTAGCAATTTTTTGAGCTAACTATTGACACAATGTTATTCATGTTTTTTTTTAAGTCTCCTTGTTGGTCTTGAGTGATACTTACATCCCCTCCAACCATTTCTAGTTACGAGTTTTGGAATTTAGAAAACTTACTTGTGACTTCCCACAGACAGTGTCAAAATTGTGGATGCAGAAATTGGTTTTACAAAAAAAATTACTTTAAAATAAAATCTATGAAAATATTTATTTGGTTAACCTCCGATAATCAAAATATTAAAATAAAAAGAATGCAAATTACTAAAAGAAATGAATTTGTTTTATTTAATCGTATGAACAAATAATATATACAAGTGTCAAGAATTTTCTCTATATTTTTTAGAATGTGGAAAAAGGATAATCTCTTCCGCAGCTATCCTCTTCGTTGTTTCGATGTTCTTAGCGCGAGGTGAGCAGCTCGGATCTTTGCTTGTACTTCTCTGTTTCTTCAGTTTTTATTCAATTTTGAATATGCCTTCGCGAGGTGAGCGACCCAATATGTTTCTTAGGCCTTTTCCACGAGTTGACTCGTCGTATACTTAAATTAGACTTATTAGAGGCTCTTTCTTTTGGGCTTTCAATGGGTCAGATTTCCATGACGAGATTCATCACAAAAAAAGATCCTCGCAATTTTTGCTAGTTTTTCGATATTTCTAAATTCAATGGATCACTAATCTATGCCCATAAGTTTTCGCTTTGCTAAATTTTAAAATTTTCTTAAGTATCAACTTAAAACCATGATTGACTCATGATTAGTGAACCACAATAAGATGGCGATTTATCATTTTTGTATATTAAATTAGACACTTATTACTTTCAAGAGAAATGGACACCAATAAACAAAAAACAAATATTATAATTTTCCAAATAACCATTATAAACTTTAGCTATAATATTCCTTGTATAAATTATAAAAATGACTCAAATTCCCCTCTATTGCACACAATCTCTTTCTCTTTTCTTCTTTAGAAGAATATATTATTATCTCCCCTCCATCTTATTTGCTTTAAATTTCTTTAAACAAATTTAATTCAAATTTGCAAGCCTACAAAAATATAGATTTTGTTTTCCGCACAAATCATGGTTTGAATTTTTAAAAATGAAAATAAAGTTTTCAAAAAATGGATAATCAATTATAGTAAAAACTCGTCATTATATATATAACACAATAGCATTCTACTCTATGTATTTATATGGAAACCATAGAATGTACTAAGTCTTTTAACATTAAGAAAATACACAATTTTCGGATGTTGAATTTATTCAGAGAATATAAAATTTATTTATAGGGTTAAAAACAAAAATTTTGGGGTTTTGATTTTGTTTGGGGTTTAGTCTTTTGGATTTATGGTTTATTATTTTAGATTAAAAGCTAATTTATGTAGGAATTATAGTAAATAATATAGTATATTATTTTATGTGTTTCTATATAGAATACCGCATTCTAAATTGGATACACTATTCACTATTTTAAAAAATTCATGTTTGATTTTTTAAATTCAAACCATGTCAGATGCAAAAAATATGTGTATATTTTAGTCCGTACAAGAAAATCTACAGATTACCACAGATTTGCCAGAGACAATTCATGACAAATATTATTTTGTCACGCATTTGACAATAATTTGCCACGAAAATGAGAAAATATAATACGTGACAATTTCGTGACCAATCTATGGTTGCCACGAAGAACGATTTTTTGGCAATACATGGCAATTTTGCCACAGATTGGATTACGAAAGAGGTTAATTTATCTAATAACTAAATCACAAATATAAATTAAAAATATAGCTATATTAAGTGGCTTAATCAACAACTAATCATTTGGAGATCAAATGGACTAAAATTCCTTTAAAATGAAGACATATTATCTTTTTATTTTTCTTTGAATACTATTTTATCATGTTTTGTATAGAAAATAAATTTTTTTTTATCCCATCTCATTTTTTTGTCAACCCTACTCTCTTAATATAAGTTGATCAATTATATGATCATACTAAAAGATACATATTTTTTTAGCATCGGACATGGTTTGAATTTTTAAAAACAAATATGAATTACTCAAAAATGAATATATAATTTTAATTTAAAATATTTTGTACAGAATAGTATAAATATAAATCCTACCCGAATAAATAAATTCTAAATTTTGGTAACTAAACCCGAAATTCTATATCATAACAAAAATTGTTATAAACCTTAAAACTAAACTTCAAAGTATATTTTTTTTTAAACGTACGTAGAATGTCTTCTATATAGAATAGAATGACACATGATGTATTTTATTCATTTATCCATTATTGAGAATTATATATTTGTTTTTAAAACTTTAAACTATGACATATGCGATGTGTGGCATATGTCATGTATTGAAGTTAAAAACAAAGATAAATTTCTCAAAAATTGGATAAACAAATCAAAATAAGTATATGTCATTCTATTCTACATAGAGATATCTAGAGTAAATGTAATTGTATTGTATATAGAATGATTTTTTTACTTTAAATTTTACATATAATTTTTTTTTACAAATTTATGTCTATTTTTAAAAATTCAAAACATGTCCAATGCAGAAAAAATATTTTTAAAAATTCAAAATATTTTGTTTTCAATAAAATTGAGAAATATAATCATTGTTTTTAAAGATTTTAAAGAGATTGAAAGCAATTACAATGAAGGAAGGGAAGGAATGATATTTAACAATAAAAATGAATAAAAAAGTAAAAAAGAAAGTCTCAAATATCAGAACTCATGTATTTATTTAGACATGTATAAGGAAAGGTAAAATGGCAGTTTATATATAAAATATACATAATATTATAGCCTATATTTGTTATGGTCATCTGCTTAATTTTGCTTATTTTAATGATTATTGGCCATAATTCTTCTTACAAGAGCTATTAACTGGTAACCGTTTGCCATAAAAAGGAAACGTGGCAATTTGCAGTACAATTACCAAAAATACAGAATCGTTACAAAATTACCACAGATGAAAAAGCGTTGCAATTTGTGGCAATTTGTTTTACGAATTACACTGTGGCATATATTTTAAAGAGTTTGGTGATATATACCTCGTATTTTACTGGTTTTTAGTATGTTTGTAATAGATTTTTAATAGAGAAACTATTTGATTTTTTTATTTTAGTGTTTTAAGTTTTTAAAGTCTTTTCAGAAAATTGGAGCTATTTGGATAAAAAAGATCCAAAATAAGCATTTTAGATATTGGAGAGATTCTGAGCATCAAATGTTTTGCATTCGATGGAGAAGTTCCTATTGTTAGATTAAACTCAAATTTTACCACAAGATAGATAGGAGTGTTAGTTTTGATTTTCATATCAAATCATGCAAATCAAACGGTGCGATCTCAAGTTATACTCCGGTTACGGAAGAATGGTCGTGTTGGGTTTGAGGAGAAGCAAACGGAAGAACTGAAGGCCAATCGATCGATCAACAGAAGGCCAATCGATCGATCAACAGAAGGCCACTCGATCGACTGCACTTCCGCAACTTTGGCTGGGCATTGATATTTAAAGGCGATCGATCGATTGATGATATCTCCTAAATCTTTTGGAATATACCCTAGGATTCGACCCCTACACTATATAAATATATCAGCAGCCACAAAATTATCAATCTTGGAAGGGTTTGACAGCCACCAAAGTTCTTCATCACCAAAAATTCTTTTAGTTTCTTTTGTTTTTTCTTTTTTTTTTGTTCAATAAGGGAGAAGATTTCGCCTCTGTATCTCCATAGAGAAAATTTTTGAACCATTTTCTACTGATCTTAATGAATATGTTTTCTACTGCTTCGCTTTGATTTTCATTATATGTGTAAGTAGATCTCTTCTTGGGACTATGTTAATCATACAACCGTGCTTTGAGTTCTAGAACGAAAGAAACACAATGTCAATTGCCTCTATAAATAGATCCTGAATAATTCGGCTGAGGATACTATGAGAAAGCCATGTAAGGCCAATATTTTGATTATATTGCTTTACAATATTTTTAAATTTACTACTTTTTATTATTTGGCTCAATTCAAAACCCTCTTATTTGCTTACTTAGCTTAATTCTTAGTTAAAGATTGCTATTGTGCTACAATTGAACGTTGTGCACTTGCAGCTAGATCATTGTGTGATAAGGTATAACCTGACAAACGACAAGTTTTTTGGTCGTTGTCGGATAAATTAGCAGTGCCATTAATTTTCAGACTAAGAGTTTAGTCTAAGTTTTCATTTTTCTTTTTTTGATTTCAGTTTTTGTTCTTCTTCATTTTTGTGATTGAGGTACTTTGCTTGGAACAATAACTTTCGATTTTAGTGGCGACTCAAGGAGAGTTGCTATGGCACATATCATGGTGCAAGCTGAAGGAAGAGAACATGGATTTTCGGGCCCGCTGGCCCACTCACAGAAGTTTGATATCTATGGAGATTCTAGCAAAATTTCTATCAAAGAGATACTAGTCAAGCGCATGGCTTCTCTAACCCACTGGTTCACTCACATGATTTTCGCAGTGGCTACCAATGGCCAGTACCTATGACCACCAAAGGCGTTTTCAGCCTTACATCTCACCTAACCAGTTCTATGATCCACCTCCACCAACAACATTCCTTTCAAAAAGATTTCTAGTCACCTTCGCTAGGCTTGATGAGATCTTTGATAAGAGTGATGCTATATATGTGCAAAGATGGTATGGAATTGACATGGAGCAAGACCAAGTTGATGATGACAAGATTAGTCATGACTTCGACAGCCCCATTGACTTCCATGAATGGACGATTGAAGAGCCACAAAAGAGTACCGAAGAACTCACTTCTCATGTCAACCCTCTAGACATCCAAGAGGGTCAAGTTTCAGAACTCGAAGATCCATCGAAAGAAATCTATGAAGATCGAGTTCCAGAATTCGAAGATCCACCGAAAGAGATCTATAAAGCACGCAAAATTTGGTACTATGACATTAATTCGATTTGTGATAATGATTTTGCTGAAAGTTGCTTTGATGCACGACCTGAAAATGGTATTGTAGTCTATTTGTCTACAACCATAGGCGAAGAATCATCTCACAAAGCAATGCATAATGGACCAAAACCAAACAATGTAAGTGAAGGAAAATTTTCATATTGTTATGATAGTTTTGATAAGGACAATGAGGCTTGTGTTTCTAGGAAGAAAGACAAAAAGGCTTTTCATAAGGCGAGACAAAAAAGGCCAACAATTGATCATGAACCTTTTTGCATTAGACAAAAGAAACAAGACATTAATCATATGCTCAAAGGTGTTAGATTAGGGAAACAAGTTAAACATTCAGGACTTCTTATTGTCTTTACCACTCTATGTTAATTCTAAATGGCCATCTCATTTTTAGTTGATACTCAACCTTAAACCCTTACCTCTTTTCAGATCGCGTGCATTCTTGTCTTCATTGTCATATGTGCAGATATGTGTAAAACGTCAGAGAGAAAGTGATCGACACAGTTTTTCCATCACAACAGACGCATGGATTGAGAAAATCTGGTGGAGTACATGGATTGTGATTCGAGAGCTTGGTTCTTCCTTGGGATTTACAAAAGTCATGGTAAATTTCGTGCCTATGAGACTCTTTTATAATAATGATTATTTTACCCCTATAAAAACGTGAAAAATTAAAGAGAAAGGAAAATGGTCAATAAAAGAGTCTCAGGGCCAAGAAAAATCTCAAGAAAAATCAAGGATCCAGTGAGAGAGAGAGAGAGTTGGAGTGATTTGAAGTGATATCTTGAGAAAAATCTAAGTCTGGGGCATCAACATGTCTGTTACCTCTTGCATTTTTGCATAATATCTTGCATCCTCCAGAGCATCTGGTAGCCCTATACACTTTAACTCCACCACTAAAATAGCATTTTAACTCCTAGCATCGACTATGCAAATCTTAATGAATGTAGAGAGTCAAATGATGTGAAAATGAGGATTTTGCAGGCTTAGAATTTAGAGTATGGAAAAGGCTTGCGAAGGTCATGGTGGGAGTACGATGAAAATGTCTTGAACTAACTTTGTTACATGTGGATTAGAGGTCAATGAAACAAAGCTATGATCACAAGGATGTGTGAGTTCCCGTGATTTTCAAACCTCATTTCTGAACTTGGGTGGCTGTTTGTTTGGGGACATACAAATGCTTAAATCTGGGGAATTCGTATACCTTAGATTTTATCGGTTTTAGTTTGTTTTTAATATAAAAAACTTTTTTGGTTTTGGTATTTAATTGATGTTTTTAGTGTTTTTATGGGTTTTATAATATTTACAGGAAATTGGAGCACTTTGGGCCAATAATGATGCATAACAAGTATTTTGGAATTTGGACAGATTCTGAGTATCAAATTTTCCGCATCAGATGGAGATCTTCCCACCGGTGAATCAAACTCAAATTTTTCCGCAAGAGAGATGGGACTGTTAGCTTCTATTTCCATATCAGATCATGCAAATCAAATGGTGTTATCTCAAGTTATGCTCTGGTCACTGAAGAATGGTCGTGATGGGTTTGTCGAGAAGCAAACTGAAGAAGTGAAGGCCAATCGATTGATCAGCACAAGGCCAATCGATTGATCAGCACAAGGCCAATCGATTGATTGTATTTCCACAACTTTGGCTGGGAATTGATATTTAAAGGCGATCGATATATCCCCCTAGGGGCAGTCGATCGATCGGCATCCGAGAAAAAAAAGGAAATCTCCATTTTTTTTATGATCTCCTAAATCTTTTGAAATGTACCCTAGGGTTCGACCCCTACACTATATAAAGAGACCAACAACCATGAAATTATCAAGCTTGGAAGGTTTTGACAGCCATCAAAGTTCTTCATCACCAAAAACTCTTTTAGTTTATTTCGTTCTTTCTTTGTTTTTTGTTCGAAAAAGAGAGGATCTTGCTCTTTGTATCTCCGCAGATAATTTTTCTGAACCCTTTGCTACTGATCTTAATGAATATGTTTTCTACTACTTTTGCTTTGATTTTCATAATCATGTGTGAATAGATCTCTTGTTGGGACTAGGGAATTTTCATAGTTCGTTAGATAGGTTTTTATGAATAGAGTGACCTTTTGATAAGTTAGAGTACTTCTTCATCTACATCTGATTTTAATTCATGTTTCTTTACTGGTGATCTAGAAACTGATCTTAAAAGCATTCAGCTTGCATAGTACTTGAGTTATTGTTTGGATCTGAAGTTTGATGGGCCTAGCGCTTTAACCTGCGAGAGTAGAGTTACTGAGCTAGGTGAACATTTGAACCTGAACATGGATGATTGTTTAACTATGTTATTCACTGCAAGAGTTGATTAATAGGATTGTTTAGATTTAGTTGATTATCACCACGAGAGTGGGTTATCATACAACCGTGCTTTGAGTTTTAGAACGAAGGAAATACGATGTCAATTGAGTTTTAGAACGAAGGAAACACGATGTCAATTGCTTCTAAGAATAGATCCTGAATAATTTTGGCCCATGATACCCTGAATGCCCAACGTTTTAATTATATTTCTTTACAATGCTTTTAAATTTACTGCATTTTATTATTTTGCTCAATTCAAAACCCTCTTATTTGCATATTTAGCTTAATTCTTAATTCACGATTACTATTGTGCACTCTTGTTTCTTTGGATTCGATCTTTAAGTACTATAATTAATCATTGTGCACTTGCAACTAGATCTCAGTGTCACGGATTGGCACTGATATGTCGTGGCAATATTTTCTCAAAAAGAAAGTAGTCGTGTCGTATCATGACAGAGGCTAGAATATATTTCTTATTGCCACGAAACTAATTGTGGCAATCCCTGACAAATTTTTAATATATTCCCCAACTTAGACAATGGTGGCATAGGAAGAAAAACAAAGCATAAGCAAAATATCTGATTTTTTTTATTCAAGAGACTGTATATATAGATGAATAGATCTAGAGCGAATATTCTTATCAGATGAGTTCGTAGATGGAATAAATAATTTTTTGAGTTTTGCTCGGAATCAACTGTCTTATATAGAGCGAGGAAATTTAGTGTGTCTGTATACAAAGTGCAAAACTCAAAAGCGTTATGATGCATATAATGTTGCGAAGCACCTATATTTAAAGGGATTTGTAGAGAATTAATATGTTTGGACTCATAACGGATAAATTTGTTACGATGGCGGTGATTCATCCACAAGTCATTACACGAAGGATCAAGAAATGTGTGTAGCTTATTCTAATATTCAGACGCAAATGTAAACATGGTATCCGGTGATTCTGTGTTTCATGAAAACGTGGCAAACCCAAATTTTGAGGAGATATGTCAATCAACCGCTTGAGAGGGGTGTGCTAATGGGATTTTCAACTGTACTTTGCATCCTAAGCGATGAATTGGAAAAACAATTACAATCTGCCTGAAGCATGCTTGGATGAAATACCGTAAACGTTTAAAGATGTTGTTCCGTCATCCAATAAAGCCCATGAGTCGTACTACGAGATGAAGAACTTGACTCAGTCGCTTGGGTTGCCTTGTCATAAGATTGATGTATGCGACGATAATTATATGGTTTTTGGAAGGGGGAAGATCGAGAGTTGTTGTGTTGTTGGTTTTGCCAAAAAGACATGTATGAACCGCATAGTGTATCATGTAAGAAAATACCCAAGTAGAGGATTTTTATCTACTAATTTTGAATCGATTGAAATTGTATCAATGAGAAATGATAGAAGTGAATATGACATGGCATGATGACCATCTGTCTCCCAAAGGAGAGATCAGTTGGTTTTGTTGTTATCAAACTGAATCGATTAGGAACTTTAAAGTTATGTGAAATCTTTTATTGTATTTTAGTGTTATGCGTTTTCATAAGTGACTATAATCAGGAACTGAAATTTTAATTAGATCTCGGTCAGTATATTAGGTGATTTTATTGTATTTAATAAATAGTTTGATTATACTTCTTATAAAATATTTGTAGATATGACTCCTCCTCGTCGTGGCGACTATACATTCCATGGAGTGTCCCAGAGTTTTGTAGCCGGAGTCTTATGCAAGCCTAGCAGATTTCAAGAATGTACATGAGAGGGATAACATGCCACGTCTCCATCCAAAGAAGCTTCACGAAGCTCTATGGTAAATGTATTTCAGTTCCTTTTATATTTTATAATTGTTGATGATTTTTAAGTGTAAAAACTAATTATTTTGTAATTAAAATTTATTTCATTTTATGTTATAAGATCGACATTGATTCTCAAGTTAAGGCAGATATCCAAAAAGTATGGAAGGCAGATTTTGGAGACCATGGTGGAACATGCGCATGGTGCCCGTGAAATAGATAAACGCGTAGTGGACATGTTTTGTGGTAAGTTATTTATTTACTAGCATTTTAAATTTTAAGTTTCACATTCCTATCCATATTTATTTTGTATTTTTTTTATAGCAAAAATACTATTATGATTATGAACATGAAAGTGCAGTGTTTGAGGCTTTGAGGCGAAAATGCCAATCATTTAGATTAAGATGACTCAGCCAGAGGAAGTCATCGGCTGTCAAGGCTTATTTCATTTGTAAAAATGACTGGAAACTCATGTTCGAAGCTTGGAGTACTGAGAAGTGTGTATAAAGGAGGAAAACAAACTCGAAGAACCACACCTCCAACTCACACGGCCTAGGAATGCACCCCATGCTGCGAATGCTAAGGTGTTCGGCCAAGTCGGTCACAAAATTGTATGTATATATTACATTTCATTATGCTACATTTTGTTGTAAGATTATTAGCTGTTTTTCTTTTTATCTACTAAATTATCGTAGTTGGTGGTATAGGACGATATATTATTGAGATTGTGTGAAAGGCCCACAACAAAAAAGATGGAACCTTCGGTGACAAGCGTGCATAGTCCCTTATCAAAGTTGTCTAGGCTCTAGCTACACATGGGTCAGTAGATAACTCATATGATTTTAGCTAAACTAAATCAACGGCCAATGCGCGTCTCCGCAACAACTTACCGCCGCATATTTGAAAGTATCTAGGCTTTTTAAATCAATTTCATTTTAACTTTTAAATAGAATATGAAACTTCTCTAACATGTAAGCAATTAAATAGTTTTCATTTTTTACTAAGCATTTGTGGTTTTTGTGACTTCTATTGTGAAAGAATTTGGCAAAATCAAAACATATATTTTTAAAAGTTGAATCGTATATTGCATTTGAAGATTTTTTATCTCCCAAGTAATCAAAATCTTTCAATTTAGGAATTGAGTAGTTGTGCCCAATATTATATATTAAAAACATATCTTAATTTCTTTTTATATGGTTGTGCCCAAAAGAGGACATATAGTTGTGGATCATTGTAGTACATCAACATTAAACTTAGCGTGCCAACTCCCACTTCTTTTGCACGGACCGTAGCCGGAGATGAGCGTTTTACCAAAATTTAAGACAATGTTAAGCTTAAAGTGATCCATGGAGGCAAGCAACGTTGTTATTAACCGAGCGACAAATATTTTATTATAGATTAACCGTATAGATCCTGATACTTTCTTGCGGATTACTACGTCACCTCCTACTGTACGATCTGATGAATCTTCGACCACAACCATCAGCACAATCCGCAAATACCAGTCAACCTTGCAGATCTACCTAATCAGAACCTCCTAGACATCTTTGAAGAGCAAAATAACAATTAATCTGTTTATCATCTTTTTATTTATTATGTTTTTTTTTTTGAGAGGTGATCTCTGTTTTGCTCACTGTACTTTTTGGTCAGTTGGTTATGCTAACCACTTAGAGTAAACTTTTTTTGAGAGGTGATCTCTGTTTTGCTCACTGTACTTACTGGATTTAAATTTTAAAATATATCAACAAACAATTTGTTTTTTTTTAAATCGTTTTAAATGAATTGATATGATGTTATGTGAAATCTTGTGGCAAATTTACACGATGAATTAGTTACAATATTGGACAAATTGTCACATAATATATTGTAGCAACTAGCCACATAACCTATATTGCAATTTGTGGCAATGATATTACGAAATAAAACACGATAAGCCGTAACAAATTTTGCCACAAAAATTGTGTAATGACTTTACCACAAATCATTTTTGAAAATTTGTGGCCAATCTGCCACAAAGAAAAGCATGACAATTATGGCAAGTTTAGGATGGATATTATGTGAAAAATTCTGGTAATGTTGTCACAAAATAGTCATTGGCAAGCCGTGGCAATTTTCCAGTAATACTTTCGTGGTGATATGTGGCAACTCTGCCACGAATTTGCCGGAAAATCGATTTACCTCGACATTACAGTTCTTAACTTTTTTGTGTTGCAATGTGACATATGACTATATTGCCATCGATTTTGGACATTTGCCACGAAAAAATCTGTTGCAATACTCGATAATTTTTGTAGTGAGTATGACTGCAAGATTTAATCTATTGATAATAAAAATTTAAAACTAAAAAAAGATGAAATGGGGTACAAATATTTTTTTTTGCACATAACACAACAAATAGTACATAAAAGAAGAAAGAGCTACTTGCCTCGTTTATGCAATGGATGTCTATATGGTTAATTAGAAAGACCAATATGGTTATCCACAAAATTAACTATATTTTTATAAATGAAATTTATTTTTTAAAAATTCAGTGTAAAATTCTTCAGATGAATTCTAAAAAATGTCACAAAAATAAGTTTTTGTTCCAAACATACCATTATTAGTATATGTTTTCCAAAAATACGACGAAAAGTATTTTTTTCAAAAATACCACAAAAATTAAACTAAACTTTAAACTAAAAAACTAAAACACATACCCTAAAAACTAAATTCTAAACCCAAAATACTAAATCCAAACCCAAATATTTAAATTACAAACCCTTAAAAATCATTTTTAGTGTTTGTTGTATTTTTAGAAAAACTTTTTTAGTGGTATTTTTGAAAGAAAAAAAATTAGTGATGGTATGTTTCAAAAAAACTTATTTTAGAGGTATTTAAAGGAATTTTTCTTTATTTATTTAATGAAATTCAGAAATACAATGTATATTTTTAATGTCAATTTTGTTTTTGGGAAAAATCATTGCTAACTACACAAACTTTAGGGTATTACATGACTACACATCTGAACTAAAATAATTTATGTTTAACTACACCAATAAAAATATAATATATGCTGATATACACGAACTAGATGATATCATATACCTATACATATGAACTAAAATAATATATGTTTAACTAAACCGATAAAAATGTAACACCCTAAAATTTAATTCTAGAATATTGTGTTTGATTAAATAGAATTTTTTTAATCTAATAATTTTATTAATATTATTTTGTAAAACTGTTATAATTTAAGAATTCAAATTCAATATAATATAATGGATTATATAATTGTTGTGATCTAAATATTTGTATGTAACTTAGTCGTGTAAAGAAGGTCGATCAATTAAGAATAATGTTAGTAGCTTAATCTTATAATATATTTAATCTTGGATTTGTTGCTCGGAGGAAAATCGACTATTTCTTACATAGAGATATATTCGATTTATATTTTAAATATATCATTGTGCTAAAATATACCTCAATTAAGTAAAAATTTAAATTTACTATCTAGACTTTTAATTTTGTGCAAATTCATATCTTGATCGTAACAGTGTTAAACATCCCTTAAATTGTGATGATGTGGATGCCACGTGTAAAACGAAGTCGGCTATTGACCTCGAGTAAAGAGATATGTTCGATTTATACCCGAAGTATACTACCGTGCGAATACATACTCCAACTAAACATAAATTCAAATTCACTACTCAAACTTCCAGTATCGTGCAAAATCATACATTTACCGCACGGTGTTAAGAAACCATTAATTTCTGATGACGTGGACGCCATATATTAAACGATGTCATTTTGTTTGAAACAATTTTTTTTAAAACCCCAAAACCACGTTGGTTTATATTATTAAAAATATATATATATATGTATATATATATATACATATACATGTATATAGAGAAATTTTTAAAAAAATCAACGAAACTTTTCCTCTTTCACCATCTCTCCTCTTCTTCAATTTTTATTTTTCTTCTTCTTCTTCTTCAACGCATATTGACGATTATTGAAAGGATTATACTCACTCAAAATCGGTTCCATCAACACCTTGCGTGATGTGTCTCGTGTTTTCCTAGAGTGACCTGATCCAAACACTCCTTCCACGTTACTTTCTCTCAATCTCTCTGGATTGTCAATTATAAATCTATACTCTTAAGTTTTCTCCCAGTTCAATTTTTATAACAAATATTCGATCCTCGTACATGAACAAATATGTATAACAAAAGTTGGATTTGATATATTAAAGCGAAAGAGGAAAAGCTTTGTTGTGTTTTTTGTCATTTTTGACTCTTTTTTTTTAAATTTTTTCGTTTCAAGCAAAACATCATTGTTTTATACGTGGCGTAAACATATCAAAAATTAATGGTTTTTTAACACTGTGACGGTAAATGTATGATTTTACACAATACTGAAAGTTTGGATAGTGAATTGGAATTTATGTTTAGATAGGGTATGTAGTCGCACAGTGATATACTTCAGATATAAATCGAACATAGTTCTATACAATTTGAGCTGTATGAATTGTGGTCTAGATGGTACTTGAGTGTGAATTGCCACCAGTGGAGGAGAATATGTCACCAATGTAGACAACCAGGACATCGAATTAAGGATTGTAATACAATAATTACAACTATTGTTGTGCAAACTCCTCGATCTCAGCTTGAGAAGGCAGCCTCTATTAAGAACACTGAGCAAAGCCTTGATCTAGCATGAGATATGGATGTTTAGTGATGAGCAATATTAACCGTTTATTATTTGATTATGATCTCTAACCGTTTTTTTTTTTTTTGAATTCTTTTTTTTATGTCAATATGTAAGTGTATTTTGAATTCGAGAACTAATTCTTTTTAAGGGTAGTAGAATTGTAACACCCTAAAATTTAATTCTAAGATATTGTGTTAGATAAAATAGAAAAATTTTAATCTAATAATTTTATTAGTATTATTTTGTGAAAATGTTATAATTTAAGAATTCAAATTCAATATAATAGATTATATAATTGTTGTGATCTAAATATTTTTATGTAACTTAGTCGTGTAATAAAGGTCGATCAGTTAAGAATAATGTTACTAGCTTGATCTGTTATAAATGGTTTTTATAACTATTTAAATGGTTTTTATAAATTTGTTTGGTGTTTTGTATTATTTGGTTCTATGGTTGCTATGTTTAATGGTGATATTTTGATTACGTTTGTATATATGTGTGTGTATTTAGCATATGGGTCACGATCTCGAATTGTTAATAAAAAAAATCAAGTAGTTTTAATAATTCAATGAGATTGATCGATTATATATTTTATTGACTAATTATTCTGGTTGCTTTTAAGAAGATGAGTGTGAACAAATTAGTTTAGATGTTATTCGGATAATTACATATCCTAAATTTTAATATAACACAATACCATTTAAATGCTTTATATTAAACAAGTAATACATGCATGTAAGCATATAAAAATGATTAATTATCCCATAAAATTGTTTATGCACATGATCAATTGGAGTGTAGGCATTGATAGTTTATTAAATACTAAGTACCTTGTTAGTTTAATTGCAAACTGTGTGCGTTATTGGTCTAATTGTTTTGTATAATCCATAGCCGATTTTATTTGTCCTAAGTGTGGTGGCACCGGCTATATAAGTTAAGAGGATTTTGTTTTGTATATGTTATGTATCTATATGATGTTACTTAGAGATAGACTTATATATATGAGTGAGTATGTATATATATCTAAGTGAGCAAATATGGTTATATAGCTGAGGGAGCATGCTAATATATCTTGGTGAGCAAATATGTTTATATATCTTAGTGAGCAAATATGATTATCAATTAGATCACCTATGTTTATAAATCTGAGTGAGAAAATATGTGTACATATCTATTGTGAGTAGTTAGGCTTAAGAGAATGATCACTGTAGCTTGGTGAATTGACTGAACTATGTTAAGAGAATTAAATTGTTTGCAAAACTGGAATAGTTTTAGGTGTATCAATACGTGAACACTATTTGCTACGGAATCAGGTCATGCTAGTACATAGGTTTGGAGACTTATTTTTGCTCACTAGGCGATAGTCAATCGCTCACGTCATCTCATTTCCGCAGGTTGCTTAAGTGTGTTTGGAGAACCAAGCTTGTTGGTGCTTTTTGGGATTAGGGTTTAGAGCGAGACATCAATATTTTTTTATAATTAAGATAAATATTTTTTTATATATATTTTAACCATGAGTTTCAATTTGTATTATATATTTATTTCAAGTAATGTCTCGTAATTTCTTTTGGAATTTTCGGGACGCTACAAAAAGTGTAATGCATGACAACACGCACAACCAAAGAGAAAATGTTCGTTAATTATATCATAATTTTCTTCTACCCGTGATAAAAATCGTTATTTTAAATTAAAGTAAATTAAATAAATTCAAAACTCGATCCATTGAATTTTATAATCCATTAAAACCATATAATCCATTAAAAACCATATGAATAAAACCCAAAACAAAACCACATTTAAATCAAACCAATTTATATAGATTCAACCAGACTTTAATCTTTCTTATGAACAAGAGAAAGTTTTGTATGAAAATGACATAAATCATATATATATTAATAGAATAGACAATAGGGAGAAAAATCCAATGTTGTAACTCAATGAGCAATTTAAGAGACATCATTTAATTTTAACCAATCAAAATATTTCATTTAAAAATATATGCCATGGTGAAAATCTCTACATATTCTCATTAATTTTATAACATAAGCCAATTGATACATTTTTTACAAATTTAAGCACAACTAAATATAATATTTTAGACTTGCCATATCTATTTTTAAAATTTTATGATATATTAACAAAAAATTTTATTATTATGAAGATCAATTTAGACGAGAAAAGGAATATCAATTTTACACTTAAAAGATATTGAAATAAATAACATTTGCATATTTTAAATCAATTTTACACATAAAAATATTAAAACTTATGGCATTAACATATGGTTGATCAAAAGTATTTAACTTTATTACATTTATGCACAATATATATCATTTTGTATGTTTATAGATATTAGAAATCATATGCTTTGTTATACACGTTTAATATAAAAAATTAAATATGTTAAAATCGATTCATCAATCTATTTAATCATTTAATCCCGCGCTTGGCGTTGGTCAAAATCTAGTATGAAAAAGAACAGAGAAACATACTAAAATCTCTTTTTTGAAACTCGGAACAGACCGGTAAAAATGCAATATGACTGATAGTTTGATGCAGATTAATTTAAAAAATCGTACTCATATAAATTCAGAAAGAACTGGTAAAATATAACGCCCCGACCGCCACCGTTCGTGGGCCCACACACCCTTTCTCGGCCCGTGGACCCCACCTTCGTCCGACTGTCGGTGCGTTAGTCCGAGAGGCTCGAAAGACTTGTTTACTGACCCTGCAAATCACCACGTAATCTTTCCCCGTGTTTTGTCCTAACTCACACGGTACTGGAAATGACTTTCCAATAGGTCACCCATCCTTAAATTGCTCCAGCTCAAGCACGCTTAACTCTGGAGTTCTCTCAGGATGTGTGACAGAAAAGATAAGTGCACTTTGGTGACATAGGTAGCCAAATCAATTTTTATAAGCCTCTCCGCATGCACCACATATTTCTAGAAATCGGGGTGTTACATAAAAACCTGTGAACTAGTGGTTACGCCAGTTGATCGGAAGTTATGCTAGTTTTCGTGAACATATACCAGTTTGGTAAATTGGTTTGTCTTAAATGTGAGTTTTGGTTTTTAGTATGATTCATATGGTCTTTATATTTGGATCGATTTGAAATTTGGATTTGGGTTAAGTTTCAAATTTATTTAGTTCATTTTTAATCGCAAATCACGATTTCTATCATGGTTAGACAAAAATCGTGAAATAATTAATGGAGATGTAGTTTTCAACATATTTTTCTTTATTTGTCCATACTACCATGCATTATATTTTTATTAGTGTAACTAAACATAAATTATTTTAGTTCATATATATAGCTTTGTGATATCATCTAGTTCGTGTATATTACCATGTATTATATATATGTTGGTGTAGCTACATACATTACTTTACTTCAAATATCTAGCCATGTACCCTATAGTTCAGGTAGATAGCAAAGATTTTTCCTTTTTCTTTTAGAAAAAAAAAATCATTTAAAAAAAATTTATGCGCTGGTTGGTCCAACTAATAGGGCCTAACATTAAAGACTTTTAATAGTCACAATATTAGGAAATGAACTTTTTGGACAGTCCAATTTACAGCACAGAACGTGTCACAATACCTTTTCACTTTCTCTTCGACAATGACGTTTGAAAACTAAATTTCTATTCTCAATATCCAAGATTTTTCATTTTATATTCCCAGGATTTACATACTTATTCAAGTCTCCATAATGTCGATAAATGAACTGTTACCCCACCCCACCACCCCCCCCCCCATCCACGGTAAAGAGTTGTCACGTTAGTTAGGAGGCATGAATCTCCTATTCCGCAGCACACTAGATCTGCTTCCGAGTGTTAGTAGTAGAATAGGCCTTTTTCAAGACGTGTCTGATAGGTTAGGACGGTGAAAGTATGAACGACGTGACTAGACATGAGATCTCGACCAATGTAGAAGCCAATGTAAGTGGAATGCTTCTATAAATACTGAAAAAGGATCTCTTCGGACATATTGATTCGCAGGTGAATCGAGAAGACATAGATAGAGATCAAGAGACTAGGGAAGAATAAGCAAGATACTTGAGAGAATCCCTCCAAGAAATCCCCAAGATACCCTACTACGCGGGAGAGAGCTCCAACCCCGCTTTCTTCCTTCTCTCGCCACTCACTCCATAAATAGTAGACAGTGGTCATGATCTTCGAGAATAATACCAAATGAAACCCACACCTACTTTCCGATTAAACTCACTCTCTAATGGATGTCTGAATTGGGCATCAGAGGGAAACCCCTTCTTGTTCCTCCCGAAGACCTTCATGACCATGTGATATAAGATTGGAATCACTCCAACTTAAGATCACTCAATGATCAAAGGAAAGTAGAGATGGAATGGTGAAAGGGGTTGATTGACTCTTTCAATCGGCGAATGAATCAGTTTGTTTGAATCACACAAACAAGCTAAACCCATGGCTTCTAGGGAATAGAATTGAATCACACACTTGTATTCAAAAGAATAAGGACAATTCTTCAAAGGCACAACTTTGAAAGAGGAAACAAAAACTTTATATTAATCTGATTAAAAGGTGATTTACAATAAGAGGATAGCTAAGTTTATATAGAAGCTCAGTACAACGGCCACAAACTCTAAACTAGGAAAGAAATCATAAGGACAATGCAAAAACTAGCCGTTGGTGGCATAAAGAGTGAATCGGCCAAACTAAGAAAACATGAGTTGTTCTTGTATCTTGAGAGCTTTGGCGTGAAGATGTACTTCCTTGGGATTTCCAGGTTCAATGAATAAGTCCCCAAAATGCAGCAGTATAGAGGACTTAGACGTTGGTTAGTTACTCCTCCAAGTGTGAACGCATCCGAATATGGTAAGTATACAAGCACGAGGATCCGCCTGATCCCGTGGTTGCTAGTGCACGGGAAGGCACTTATGAGTTCCCTTAGATTTCTAATATTCTCTCTTGGTTGCCATATTCTGGTTTGCAAGTGATTGAACCGGTCGGTCTTCATACTTTCCTTAAACGGCTCCGGTTGGCTCAATTGAAAATACAATTGGATCTGCCTGATCCAATGCATGTTGGAGTATCCAATAATATTGGATGCCACTGATATGTTTGAAGCCTCATAAACTCATAAGGTTCCAAATAAGGCAAGCCGAGGATCCTTCGGTTTAGAAATTGAATATCCTCTAAACTAAAATCGATCTTTGTCTGATTCCAATTTTCTGCGTGTCTATGTTGGATCAAGATTGTAGAACAAGTGGTTTCATGGCTTAAATCCTTATGGTCTGGTCGGAGTCTTCCATTGAGTGCATATATGCCCGCAGATAAGGCCAAGTGAGCAACTCCTAAACCAACTCGAACCGGGAGTGCTTTCTCATGATCAGAATCTTCAAAATAGTTAGTTGGCCGGTGAATAACAAATATGAGGTGATTGGATTGATCCAATTCTCCTAGGGACAGCTTCCATGGCTCGGTTAAGGCTCCGGGTGGAGGTTTGTGAACCATCTCCAAATCTGATCGTACCATCTTCGAATCGGGTGGCTGGTAAATGATTCCACCTGAACCATTAGTTTTATTAGGGTTGATTTACTGATGAATAATCAATCCTAGGCCTTGTGCTTGACCGAAACTCTATTTGGGAAAGAATTCTCCAAAATGGTCTGTATTGACCAGTTTGGTACGTGTACCAGTTGGTTTGGTATCCTCCTGGTTTGGTGTGGTTTGGATGTGCACATCATACCCTCCTCTTTGAGAAATTTTCGACCTCAAAACTTGATAACCTGCACATTGATAGAGCAAGTTAGTATTGTGCATTATTTGAGGGTTTAGAGAGTTACCTCGGGTCATGGTTAACGTGTTGCTCGGATATGGCTGATGTTGGGAATCCGGTGGCTCTTCTTTGATCAGCAAGGAAGTAATGACTCCTTTCAAAGGTGCGTTGCTGATTCCCTCGGGCAACAAGGTAGACTTCTTTGTGAAATTTCTTATTTCACTCTGGGTTCCTCCATTGATCTCTCCTCGGGTGTAAGCTTGTGAATGTGGTTCTGGTTATTTCCCCATTGTATCTAAACCTTTCTCAAGCTCTTTTGAACACAGCAAGTGCATTATCATCTGGATCATTAGAAAAAAAATTGATTAAGTGAGCATTTACCCTAGCGTAGCGCGGTTTAATGGATTTAGGCAACTCGATGTTTGGGATTTGCTTTTGATCCGTGACGAAGGCTAGCTCTTCTCCATGATTTGATACCTTCCTTGGAAAGCCTAGATCTACATCAAAATCCTTTGGAAAAGACAAGTTCATTAAACTAGCATTGGAAATCTCAAAGTTCAACCCAACATTTTCTTCTACGCCCCTAGCCTCTTCTTTTTCCAATTCAAGTTGTGAAGTCGTTTCTGTTTTTCTAGGGGGACATTTTTTAGCAAAGTGACATGTCTGGTGACACCTATAATAGATTGTGTCATCTACCTCTTCTTTACTCCTTATATTCAATTTATCTATGATGGTTTCTACTGTCTCTTATTGCTGTCTTCATACTTCTACCAAGTATGAGTAGTTTATTTGTTAGGCTTTAGGTTTTTCAATGATTCCATGATTATACTTATTTAATATCGAAACTCTAGGGTTCATCTTATGGTTCTTCATCTAAATTTGTGTTTACTGCTTTTTTGCTTGATTGACAATCTAGCTATTGCTTTTAGGGTAATATACTCACTGAAAGTGTTGTTAAATTACTTGAACAAATTTGGATGAGTAAAGCGTCATAACCTGCGGGAGTTGAGTTATGGAGCTTTGTGAACATATCGAACTTGGACTGTTAATGCATGTTTAACTAGTTGATTATCTGCGGGAGTTGCGTAATTTAGGTTGTTTAGACATAGTAATTGGCGCTACGGGTGTAGGTCAATTAACCATTCGTGATTTGAGCTCTAGAACGGTTCTTATTAAATCCCTAAATCGATATATATCTTGTATTTTCATGTGTTTTGCAAATTACCTAATACCTAACTTCTCAATCATTTATTTTATTTGCTTTTATTTTAATTCGTTTATCATAAATCTAAAACCCAAAATATATTTTTATCTTAGCTTAATTTGAGCCTTATAAATTCATAGCGTAACATCTTTACAGTCTCCAGTGGATCGATCCCTAAGTACTACTGCATTTTTTTTGCACTTGTAGGATTATTTCAGGGTTTATAAATATTAAAACCTGAGCACATCAAGTTTTTGGCACCGTTGTCGGGGAGAATGCCCTCACCATGGTTTCAATGAGCTGAATTTGTTAAATATTTTCTACAAAGGAGTCGATGAGAAATTCAAGATGGCACTCAACACTGCAAGTCAAGGGGACTTCATGACTAATATCGTTGCTCAAGCTAACATTCTCATTGATAACTTGGCTGCGAGCAATAAGAAACCAAGTCCATTCTATGAGAAAAACCTGGGAGACATCAAAGAAAAATCAGAATCCACGCAAATACTTGAGGTTAAAACGATGGTTGCTCGACTTCTCAAAAGTCAACCAAGTGGTGTGCACCTATGTGAGAACGTGGTAGAGGCTGATGGTAAGGTTTATCAAGAGTGTCAAAGCGATGGTTTCCATGAGATGCAGCGAGAAGTCAACTACATTGGTGGTGTTAGATATTTCCAAGAAAACCAGAAAATAGCAACTTCAACCGAGGAAACTTTTAGCCGAGTTTTCAAACTCCTATCCTAGATCAAGAACACGTGGATATGGCACCTCAAGAGAGTAAATTTGAAGCTATGATGCAGCAACTCTTGGAGAATCAACAACTTATTATGGAAGGACAAAAGCAAAACGCCCGAGAAATCCTAAACCTCGGTTTAAAAAGTGGACATCATGTATGATCATCTCAATAGGAAGAATGAGGGTCTGTATGAGAAGTTTGTTGATCTCTCTAATCATGTAAAGAAGATCGAAGTACAAGTTGCTCAAACAAGTGAAGCCGTGAAGAAACAAGTTGAAGTTTCAACAAAAACGTTTTGCAACGTTTTGTCTACTAATGAAAGCAAGGTCGTGCCTATCGCTAACCCACTCCTAGGGGCTGTCAGCACAAGTATAATACCAGAACGGGAGCCTTACCCAGGAGAATCAAAGATAGCCTACAAGAAAAATGTTATGTAAAAGCCACTAGAGAAAGTTGACAATATTTTGTTCTTCCTTGTTCCATCAATGGGGTTGAGTTCAAAGATTCTTTATGTGATAAAGTAGCTGACGTGAACATCATGTCTAAAGGCATTGCAAAGAAGTTGGGAATTATGGATATTAAACCCTCTAAGATGCCTATGATGTTTGGAGATACTTATACTACGATTTCACATGGTTTCATTCCCGATCTAACTTTGCAAGTAGGAGGTAGCAACGTTAAGGCTGGCTTCTACGTTTTGGAGAGTAAAGGAGACCCTCATAGGCCATTGATTCTTGGTTCATTATTTCTTGCAACCGTAGGAGCAATAGTGGATTTTCCGATTCAACAACTTTCTTTGTCCAAAATCGATAAAGAAGTGTTTTATCCTGCAATACAAGTTAATGGTTCTTATTGTATGACTATATTCACTAATGATAAGTTTCAAATAGAACCAAGTGATGCTATAAAGGAGGTCCAAGACGTCATAACTTCAGCCCCTCCTATCATACATAAGGATGTTGTCAACCCGACAAAATCTAAATGCAAAAAGACCCCAAGTGTTGCAAATTCGATTTTGGCACCTAAGGAATGTAAATAAGATGTGGTTCATGGCAAGGTGAAGCTCCAAAGATCCACAAAACATTTCTCTAAATTCAGAATCATTATCCCCTCGGATTTGAAGGAGAAAGGTGAAGAATTCATCCAAGAAAAGGTCAACAATACGATGAAACTTTTCGGTGCAATTGTTCTTCGTGAAGAACAGCTAGATGCTAATAGAAGAAGTCTCAAACCGTCAAGACCAGAGTGCCGAGAAGCTAGAGGAACCTCAATTCATTTAGTTGACTCATCCCACGCCTAAAGGGTAAAGGAGTCGAGCTAATTGACTATAAACAAACGTTTTGTGGAGGCAACCCATTTTTTTTTTTTAATTCATGCATTATTTTAGTTTTAAAGCTCTATGATCGGACATATAGTGGAGCTGTTGGTTTTTGTGAAAGACAAACCGAGTTGGGACATCCTTTATGAATTCCCAGAATGTAATAAGGGAGTTTTCGAAATTGCCCGAAGCGTAGTGGCGGATTTGCGTCTACCGTCATATGTTGCCCAAGGTGCTCCTCGTTGGCTAAGTAGCCTCTTTGAGAAGGAAATGCCTATCGTTGTGATGTGATTATGGCTATAGCTTTGGATGAGTTTTTGATTCAAAGCTTTCTTTTTCTTTATTTGATTGTTGGTTTAGTTCAATGGCTGTTTTTGGCTTTACCTTGATGGCTCATTTTTAGAGCTCAGACTTTGTTTGGATACTTCATTTTTTGTATGAAATTTCAATTGAAGGAAAACCAAAAAAATCAAACCCGTTGCTTGGATCAAAGAATAATTTATACATCCCTTTAGCTATATAATAAATTTTTTGAAAATAACTCTTTTAGTTTACGCTGAATGAAATCATGTCCAAACAATACCTTATATACTTATTTCATGACATATTTTAATATACAGATAATAAAACAGGTCCAAACAACACACACAAGTTAAGCTTAGGTTTAGATTGTTGAGGAGGAAGGTAGTGAATTGTCATTTTCCATCTTAATTACTTTCTGGCTTAAGTCAAATCACCTCATTTAGAGCCACTCGCCTCAAATTTGAATTCAAACCTTACTTAAAGAAAAATGATAAAAGTTTTGTAAAACTGTCACAAGAATTATTTCCAAAACAATTTGGTTCTAGCCTAGAAAAATTATAAGCCAAAATATCCGGACTAAAGTTCATGATTAAGAAAACTAACATAATTCTTTCGATCTTTTTATGATAACAGTTTCCTAAGGTTATAAAATCCAGAAAAATATTTCTGCATATAACTTTTGTCACAAACTAATCAATTATTAAGAGAGAGGAAAACAAATTTTTTTTTTTTGTCGGCAACTATTTTTCATTAAAGTCCAAAATGGCCACTTACAAGTGAAAATAAATAAACCCAATAGTCTTAAAACATTAAACCCAAAAATTATACCCATCAAGACTAATAGAATAACGATAGATATAAAGAGAACACATGTGTAACACGTGTGGACCTAGGAATTTCTGGAAGGAAGTCACGGCCGACGATCTCCACTGCTGCAGAGCTAATTCCGGCCAACGAACCCAGCAAAAATCGACTCCGATTCTTCGAGATTTGATTCCTTCTCTTCTATTTCCACTTGACTATCCTTATGTAGAACATATCCCATGAGAAATCACTCGGATTTCCTCCAAACTTGTTCGATGAAACCATCTCCGACCATCTCAAAGCTCAGGACACTTCACATCACTACCTTCATCATAGGCCCATGATTATTCATGGAGAAGCGAAGACATCATTACTCCCTACCTGAGAAGATTGAAGCATAACGTAAAATTGAAGAAGCTCCATCGCGACTCATCGGATCTTGGTCCTTTCGTAGGTTATCTTATGAAAATCCAAGGGAACCGGTACTACAAAGAAAAATGAAAAAATAAAAATCCGAATACATCGGAACTACAATCCAAACCAAGTCGGAAAACTATTTTACAAACAAAAGATCTAAACTTAGCCAGAAGTAGTGATGTCAGATTTATCAAATCGGAAATCACTTTTCTCTCTCTCAAAGATAGGTGTGAGAAAAGAGAGAGAGAGAGAGAGAGAGCGTTTTCGTTGTTGAGAGGAAAATAATTCAAACACGAAGATTGCCGGCTAACTATTAATTACTTGTAGTTCTAGAGATAAAGACAGAAAATTAATTAGAAGTCCTTATGGATCAAATTCATTAGAAGCATTTAGTTCATCACATTCAATGCGAATCAAGAAGTCCAACTGTATTTTATTTAATCTTTGCTCATACAAGTGATCTACAAAATGCCGCGTACATATCAATATATATACATATAAATATATATATATATATATACATATATATAAATATTATATATCCACCTGCCCAACCCTCTGCTCCAAAACGTTTTATATATACATGACTATTTTATTTTTGAGAGAGAGAGAGAATATTCCTGTAAAAGAGAGAAAAGAGATGGTGAGATTGAGAGAAACAGAAGTGATCCTGAGACTCTGTATCGTCTTTCTCCTTCTCCTCACTTCTTTTTTGGTCGGTTTGGATTCTCAGACCAAAGAGGTTGCTTATATCCATAAGAAAGTCACTTTCAGAGATTTGTTAGCTCTTCAGTAAGTCCATTTTCCTTTATTTTTTCAATTATATAGATTTATATGTACCTACCAATCTCATTTATTATAAAAAAAAACTAAAAATCTCATTTCTCAATACAATGTTAATATAATGAGATTATTGTAGAAAATCTGCAAACTAAAACCTTTATATTTATTTTTCTTCTGCAGCACTGACAATCCATCTATATTTCAATCTGATAGTTTATCGTTACATATTGTATTTAATAGATTTGAGTTTTAAGGATCTTGTTTATTTTTTTAGTAACAATTCCTGTTTCGGTTAAATATGCATCTTTTTGTATTTTACAAAAATTAAAATGTATCTTTTTGTACTGTGTGGGACTGCTATTTTTTTTATCAGAAAGAGGACTGCTATTTTTTTTTTTGTCTTAAACAGATCTTCTTTATATACTTTAGGTCCCTATACTTCATCCTTCCACAAAAAGTTAAACTATATCCTTGTTTTACATAGAGTCTCTAACAAAATAATATAATATAAATAATAATATAATATTTAGTGAGTTTGTAAGAAATGGAGAAACCCACCCCAAAATTTTTATTATTATAAGAAAATTTTTGGGATGAGTTTCTCAAATTTCTAGAGACCAACATAATATTATTATTTATATTATATTATTTATTTTAGAGACTCTGGAAGAAACCATCTCCGTAGATACATATTTCATTTAATAAAATGTTTGTGTTGTTTATGATATGATATAATGTATATATATTTATGTATAATTGTATGACAGGGTTGGGTTATACATAGATGTTGTGGTTGTTGCATATAATATGGTTCAATTAGGGTTTGGTTGGTACAGTGTTGAACAAAAGACCTCCAATTCTAAATGGCTCTCTTACCTCTTGGATCAGGTATACTTTAACTCCCTTGATTTAGACTATCTTTAATTATCCTATATATATGTATGCATATGAAATGATTAATTGCGAAACGAAAATAGACGGCGGCATACGTGGTTTTCGCTGGGACATCGGCGGCGGCGCAACACTCATTGCTGGTGGTGACGGGTTCGAGGGAGCTTCAGTGGATGAAGTGGTGCTACAAGTTCACAAGGTTTTGCATTCAGATCGGAAGTGCCATCGCCTTAAACTACATTGCAGCGGCTCTCTTGCTCATCCTCTCCTCCCTCTCCGCCTTCAACCTCTTCCGCCTCTACTCCCCTAAACGTTACTTTCACTTTAAGTCCTCTCTTCATAATTAATTATTGTTTTAATCCTTTTCGTAATCCATAATAATGTTGATTAATGTGAAGGAAAATGTTGATTAATTATTGATACGACTCATAATCTACGTTTGTGTATCTTCCAGCAACTGAAATTTATTGCTTGAGAAAATAGGTGTGTACGTATGTAGTCTAAACTTAACTTTTTTGAAGGTACTAAAACTAACAATTTTTCCTTGCATTTTCTTTTGGTATTTTATAATGCTTTCCTATTGGTCCTTTATTTACTGAGGAATTCTTTAAAATACTATTAAAATATGTTTTTTTTCCAAATATACTATCATTGAGTTTTTTTCCAAAAATACCACTAAAAATTTTGTTTTTCCAAAAATACCATAAATACTAAAAACGATTTTTAAGGGTTTATAATTTAAATTTTTTGGTTTGGGTTTAGTATTTTAGGTTTAGGGTTTAGTTTTAGAGTTTAGGGTTTATTTTTTATTTTTTAGGATTTATGGTTTAGTTTTTAGGATTTAAAGTTTAGTTTTAATTTTGTGGTATTTTTGAAAAAAGAAAATTATAAGTGGTATTTTGGAAAAATAACTACTAATGGTATATATTTAGAACAAAAATTTATTTTTGTGGTATTTTGAGAATTGCCACTTTTTATTCTATATATACCAGGGCCTAAACTATGAGTTTACTAGGCTTGAGGCCATGGGCGGATTTGATAAAATTTGTTTTTTCAAACTACATTATGTAATTGAACAAAAAAAATGTGAATGTTATCAACACTTACATTTAGAATGTGTAGAGTCTTAACGAACACTTAAAATCGACACAAACACTTTTAAAAAATTATGATCGGTTGGGAAAAAAGAAAGAAAACACAAATATTATGATCACGACCATCAGGTTTTATAAAAAAACTCATTGTTATCAACTTTTGGTAACCAATATACTAGGAAGTCGGGGAAGTTGTCCCGATCCGAGAGTGAAAGAAATTTGTTTTGAATTGTTATGCCAATTATTCGTAGAGGTTATCACTTAAAAATAATAATACATGTTAAGGTGTTTTATCTCTTGAGCCAACTCTTGAGTCATATTTTGAGTTACTCGGCATTACAGAAAGTTTATTTCAGGCGATTAAATCAATTAGCCGGTTGAGATAATTGGTTGGTTATTGTCCTCAGTTTAACTCTGGTTTATCTGTTCCCCTTATGTTCTATAAAAGGGTGAAGAAATAGAGTTTGTTAGAGACAATACTGATTAAGTAGTGGAACTACAGAAAACTTGAGTTACACAAGCTGTGGCGGAAAATTCAGATTCGGAAGTAGAAGTCAAACTGCCAGGTGGCAAACTAAGAAGCTGGAAGAAACGTCAACATGCCAGATGGCACCTCGAGCCACGAGCTGAGCAAGGAAAAAAGAAAAGTTTGCTGCAGAAGAGTGGTTCGGTTTCTAAGGACCGATGGGACTCTTTGCCAAAGAAATTGAACAAGTGGGTCTGACATCAGAAGACTTGGAACATTGACTGGCCCTTTGGGAAAAAGGGGAGTCAGCTGGTTCTGTGTTGCAGGTGCAACGTTATAAAAGAGAAGAAGACTAATCAGAAAAGAGATAGTTCTTCTGAAATAGCTTTGTATGAACTCAGAGGCAGAGAAGAAATAATCTAGGCTGGTGAGTGAACAAAGAGACACGTAACTGTTGTTGCGTTGTGAGATTGGGTAGATTAAGAGTATGTTCAGGAGCGAATCACAGTGTGTGGTGTCGCGTAACTGGGTAGAATTGGATTGTATTTCTATAGAAGTATTCTTGTAATCTATCTGTTGCAGCGGTTGCTGTGTGTAGCAGGTTCTACGAGTCCAGTTTGGGTGATCAATAAAGACGGTGTGTCTTTGTGGAATTGTTATGTCTCTTAAGTGTGTGTATATTGCTCTGTAGTTAGCTTGTGCTAGGGTTCCTGCTTTTTCAAATGCAACGAACATGTTATCTTATTCTTCCTCACGCTTCTCTGGATTTTAGAGATCTTGTTCTTCGTGATAGTGAATTGATGGATTGATTTAGCCCCTGAGACGTAGCTATCTCACATCGAAAAGTGAACTCAGGGTGACCAAACCTTTTGTGCATTCTTCTTTGATTTCGTGTGCTCTGTTTTCTTGTTTCTTTGAGATGAGTGAGAGAGAGAGAGAGAGAGAGAGAGAGAGAGAGAGAGAGAGAGAGAGAGAGAGAGAGAGAGAGAGAGAGAGTGAGAGTAGTTTTGAATCATAACAACTAGATCAAAATCGTTATATAAGATCTTTACGGGCAACAATTCGTATCAGAGCTTCGACGGCGATTGCAATTTCTAGCTATGGAAGATCCCTATGAAATGATGAAGAATATAACAATTGTACCGGATTTGGACAAAAGAGTCCATGAAGTTCGGTGTTTGGTTCACGAATTTGATGATCATGACCCATCTCCAATTTTTGTTTGATCCAGGGATGAAGTAGCGTGACTAAAGTGTGCTTTAGGTCCTGTTGGCCAGTTCATCTTGGAACTCCATCTTCAAATTCACCACGTTTACAAATTGGTTCATGAATTGGTGATTTAGGTCGCCGGATGATTCCCGTTGATCAAAAATTTAAACCGTGAAGACTTCCTCGAACAATATTGAAAATTGTTCGACCTAAATGACATTATAAGTATGCTTGTGAAGTTTGAGACCATTTACAGGTTTGGTTCATGACATGCGTCGGTGTGGATCGTTGGTTGCACAATTGGTTCGATCCATTAGTATGTTTCCTTGACCATTCTGAGTTTTCTGTCCTTCCCCTTGAATATAAAGGTGTTGTGTCTCTTGTTTCCTCTCTTTGAGTTCACATCTCCTTTGAATGGCTCGGATAATGCTTAGACGATTTCATTTGTGCGTCAACAATAAAATATTGGGTTTTGAATTCCAAATCCAAGATTTCATTAGATAAAACATAAGCACAAATTAAATCCAAATTGATAAAAAAAAAAAGTCTAATCTAAGTGAAAACAGTGAGAAAAATGAGGAATACTTGTCAAGATGTGATTCATTCATGAACAAAATTAATTTAACCAAAATTTTCAATTTTTAAAATGCATAAGTTCACAAATCAATAATTCCATCAATAATAATTTTAATGATACATATAGATTAAAAGTAATGAATGTATGAAAATGCAAATTTAAAAATAATTTTGGTCCATATTATTTGTGAAGTATAATTTAAAAGTTGGTTTTGAATAAATAAAAGAAAAAAAAGAAAATTTACCTTTTTATGGATCCTGGTTAGGTGGTTGGTTCGGTGGTGTGGTCGGAGACAAGCTGGGTTGTGGTCGAGTTTTTGCTCAAACCTGAGTCATGGGATAGTTGAGCCTGGGTAGTAGGCTGGGTCGTGTGGTGGGTCGTGGAGTTGGTACGTGGGTCATGAGCTTCGGGTGTGGGATGGGTGGATCGTGGGTCGTGGGATGCACGTCCGTGGGTCATGGATGGGTAGGATGCGAGTCATGAGTTGGGTCATGGGCTGGTATCAGTCACGGTCATGGGATGGTTCATCCCGATATGTCCCAGACTTATAATGGGTCGAGTTTTTTGATATACTCTATGCGCGGGTTATGGTTTATAACGATATTTATAGTTATGATTTCGTAGTATATTGTAAAATTTAGTGGTTTAATCTTTGGATTTTTAATTGTTAAACATTATGTGTTTTATAGTTTCTAATCACAGACATAAATGTGGAGTATTAGCACTTACAATTGTTATTTTTTAATAGTTGCATGGATAATTTACGGAAGAGTGAACGTATTACATTGAATCCGTGATTTGTGAAGTAATTAACCTTTGTTGGTCAATATTAACATGTTGTAATAACTGTTTCTATATCACATTTTTTTAATCTTCCTTTAATATAAAATTTTATGGAAATATTGTTGTTGGGAGAGAGTAGAGTAGTTAATAAAATTACAGATTAACGTTCTAGATCGTTTGAGTGTTGTTAAGATGTTAATTTTTTATTTTACGAAACCATTTCAAATGCTCGACTAACCATTTAAGTGTATTAATTGACTGAAAATGTAAAGAGAATTCGTTTAATCATTTGGAGATACAATTTGGTAGTGGGTTTAGAATGAGTTCGAGAATGTTTTAATTACAATGAAAAATTGGTTCCGTTCATTCTTGTGAAGACATCAATTTTGTCCTCTTGTATCGGTATTATCATCAACAAAACTACCTCCTTCCTGATACAATTTTTTCCAAGAAATGCACTCTTTAGTTGGTGAGATAATCCTTGGCTTCAAAAGGATTCGTGGAGTAAAAACCTTGAGTATGTTAAACTCAACACCCAATATTCACTTAAGACGTTTCCAAGCAAAACAAGGCAGTGGAACCTTGGAAGAAAGAATTCGTGTGGTTAGAACCTTGAGTATATGAAACTCAACACCCAAAACTAACTTAAGACGCTCCTAAATCCCTTGGCTAGTGAATGGCCACACAAGAGCTAATGGATTTCTCTTGATAAACCGTTATTGATTCTTGGATATGGCACACCAAGCAATCAATTTGTTCATAAAGAACATATGAGAATCACTCTCAAATAAAAAGAAGAAGTTTTATAAAAATTTAAAATGTGGTAAAAACCAAGCAATCTCGAAACTTAGAAACAATAACTACTTAGGACTCAAATAAATTGAAGTTTGAATGACTTTTCAGCTGATTTTCGTCACTCCTTTGTACCAGAAATAAAAGTCATTTATTCTGGGCCTTTTTGACTTGATAGTAGGCTTAAAATGGGCTGGACTTGATAGATATCATCACCAATGGACTTCTGAATTATTTCTTTGTCCAGAATCAATTTTATCAGGCCGTTAAGTGCATCTTTAAACTTCTTAGCTTGAGCTCTTGTAACTGGTCCAGCAGGTACAAGCAATGCTTCCACAGGTTCAAGCCGATTGCCTCCCATGATTACATGATCCCCCTCCTCTTGAAAAGGATTTGACCTCAAATCAAGCTTACCTACACCAAAAGGAAACAAGTCAGAAACATTGAAGCTATAGATTAAGTTATAGTTACCTTTCAAGTCTAGCATGTAAGCATTGGCTTTGTTCTGTTCCAGAACTTGGAATCGATCATCTCTCCTTAGCATTAGTTTGGAACTCCTTTGGACTGAAAAAGGCTTCTTCCTCAAGTGAACCAAAATCCAATCTACAGGCTCAAATATCACTTGTTGTCGTCCTTTGTTTGCTCTCTTTTGATACCGCTCTTTACTCAAATGCTCCCATTGTTCATAATCAACTTGTTTAGCAAAGTCTTTAAGCCACAAATGAATCAACCACATTTTGGGAATATGATATTCAACCTATATACCCTATGTTTTCATAGCAAAGACTAGAAACACAAAATCATACATGCAAAAGGTAGACTTCTTCAAATGAACGAACAACTTTCCTTTTCTTAGATCATCTAAAGCAAGTTTCAAATGCTCTTCATGATCATCAAAGACTTTGTTATAGCCCAAAATGTCATCAAAGCACACAATAACAAGAATTCCATTGAATGATCTCAAAACATGCAAAGCTTCATTAGTTCTAGGAAATGGAATGAAGTGCGCCAACTTAGAAAAGCTTTCAACAAACACATAATCGCTCTTAATTCTAAGCAGTTCTTTTTCCTTACGATTTCTTAAACAAAAGTTCTCTCAAAGTATAATTAGGTTCACACAGTTTATTCTTATCAAACAGAAAAATTTTATGCCTAAAGAACTTCCCATGCTCAAACTTCTCACAAGATTGAATCATTTCTTTAAAATCATGAACTGAAAGTAAAACTTCCTAATGTGTTCAAAACCGTGATTTTTCATCATGAGCAGAAAATAAAACATACATTCTGCATTGTATCAACCAAATCAATTCCCTTACATTGCTTGTTCAGTTGTCACAAGGAAATGACTCAAGGGATGATCCTGGTACAAGGTCAGTCTGATGCTCCAACACACAAAACGGTGGTAATCTCCTAGGTGTTTTCTCTGAAAAGTCTTCTTCATAATCCTGCAAAAGAAAATCAACTCTACTCGGCAGCACCGATTCAAAGTTAGTAAGACTTAAACAAGCCTCTTTGTTTCCAAGCATATTCATAGATTGAGTAGAGAAAAGATCTCTCTTAACTTCACCAGCTCTCACAAGAAGGTTGATGTGTTTCCTCGCGGGTTTGCTCTCACATGCCTTTAACTTGGTTTTTCTCAAGCTATCGCTATCTTTATGGTGATCAGTGTTTGGGTCACTCACACTCTGTTTCTCTTCCTTCTTGCTCAGATGCTTTTGATCTTGGTAAACTTCATGTGGTGTCATTGGAGCAAGTGTGATTGTTTTACCTTTGAATCCAAACGAATGTTTGTTGGTAAAGCCATCATGTGTAACCTTGTGATCATACTGCCACAGGCCTTCCCAAGAGAATATGATTGGCTTCCATAGGCAAAATGTCACAAAGAACCTCATCCTCATACTTACCGATTGATAAAGGAATCAAAACTTGTTTAGTTACCTTCATGTTTCCACTTTCATTCAGCCACTGAAGTAGATAAGGCTTTTTGTATCTTGTTGTTTTCATCCCGAGCTTCTTCACCATGGTCTCACCTGCCACGTTTATACAACTTCCCCCATCAATGATAAGGTTGCACACTTTGCTCTGAACATAGTACCTTGTATAGAACCAATTTTCTCGTTGCTCAGTCTCCTCTGCTTTGACTTGAACACTTAAAGACCTCTTTGCAACAAGTAGCTCTCCTTTAGCTGGCTTTTTTTCACAATCATCCAATGATGATACTGAGTCTGAAACCACTTTGATGTGATCATGGAGCAGCATGAACCTGAGGATCCGCTTGAAGCAGAGGAGGACATGGATAATGGAGCTAAGGAGCAGCTTGTACCCGAGGAAGCAAATGATCCCTTACATGTTCCACCTGGTCCAATGACTAGGTCAAGGACGAAACGTCTTAACCAAGCTATTAACACGCTCCTACGTCAAGAGGAAGGCAACCTTAAACTCGATGCTTGTCCAACTACTCTGGTTGTGATTCAAGCCGTTTAAGGGTTGACAATGGGAGGTGTGTGGCTTGTACTCTTTTTCCCTTGATCTGGTTTTTTCCCATTGGATTTTCTAGACAAGGTTTTTAATGAGGCAAATTCACACACTTATACATTTGCCCCATTGTTAACAATGCCATTAAAGAAGAAGAAATCACGTTTTTTTAGTTCAGTTACATTAAAAACAGAGAGTTTTTTCTTTGTTGGTCAAAACTGAGAGTTAATGTCTTAATTACTCTTTTGCATTTTCGATAAGTCTTACCTTGTTTCCAAGGCTTCTCTCTTCTATATGTACTCTGATTTTCGTTCTAATAAGATTATCAAACATTTTCTTATCAAAATCTCTTTCTGAAATTCGTTTGATCATCTCTTGTAACTGTTTCGGTGAATCCAAACAGAATCAAGTAGTTTCGATAGTCTAAGTGTCTCTCATCACACTTAGAAGTATCATTCGTTTCAATCTATTCCATTTCAACAAGACAAATCCGCCCAGCCATATCGCTCATCATTTCATTCATCATCACGTTCAGAAGATCATAATTCCGCAATCATCATCATCTGCATCCATTCAACCTCACAAAGTGTTCAAGGGACAATCGATTATACCCAGAATCATATCAAGTGGTATCAGAGCCACTTTGTGAAGGTTGCATCAATCCTTTCATTTTCTGATCAATTTTACTCGTGACTGACTTAATCGTTTTAGGGTCGCTCTTTCATCTATTCTAGTAATTGTTGATTAGATCGTGTAGATCGGAACCTAAACTATGATAAACTGTATTAGATCTCGTGTTTAGGAGAAATTTTTTTCGACTTCTTAGTGGTCCATTGTTATTCTGCAGTTAGGAAATGTTTGGACTTTTCAAATTCTGAAAAAAAAAAAAAAACCATTTTTTTTATTCTCTGATCAGTGTTTAATAAAAATGTTTTCTTTCAAAGAATATTTTACTTGTTAAGTTTCTGTTATTTCAGGAACAATGGTGAGTCAAGATGAAGAAGAACCGAGCAACGGTCCGAACAAACTACTCATAGAGGCGATAACGGCTCAGATGACAAAATTGAAGGACGAACGTTTTGAAGCTTATTCTCTCAAAACAAATTCAGAGCCATACCAAGTGAATCGAAGGGAAAACATTATAAATTCGTCTGATCAAGAGGCTGCACGTAGTTACTACAATCAATCCTCTTCGCACAGTAGCCGTAGGAGACCAAGACGTACAGAGAAGAAAGACATCTAAAATGAAAATAAAGATGCAAAGTGTGATTCTATTGAATATAAAAGCTAAGGAAAGTGCATTACAAGGATGTTAAAATATGAGCACATCAACTCCCCCGGACTTGCCATTTGCTTGTCTTCAAGCAAACAAGTAAGAACAAAACCGGAGAAGAGGTTTGAAAGTGAGTACTCAAAGCAAAAATGTTCTTTTCCAAAGCATCCATTGTCAATTCAAGATAGTACAACTCAATGCTACTAATGAACCATCTACTCAATCTTGTTTTCTACACTTATCGTAACTCCAATCTTTTCCCTATAGAACCAATGCTAAGTGATTAAAAGTCTCCTATCCACCAACTCCCTACATTCATTCGGTTATTCTAAAAGTGTAGTCTCACAAATGGGGAATTGACCTAGTCCAATCGGTTTGGTAAGAGAATATGTTCAATGTGAAGTAAAAGGGGGATCAAACATTTGGTGACTTCTCTCAAACATAAGGCACAAGTCATTACATAAAAGAAATGGATAAGGGAAATAATTTAAGCATACAAAATGATTTCTTCCATTTTTCTACCCAACTCATTCTCTTTTGTAACCCACTCACTCTTACTAAAATCTTCTCTTGATTAACTCAAGGTCACTCTTATTCTCAACACCAATTACTTCAAATTTTCTTTCTTTTTAGGATTGATCCTAGAGAGTTCTTTTTACACTTAAATATCTACTCTTGTTTTTTTTTATTTTACTCCTTTGATTCTTTTCTTTTTCTTTGCTAGGAGCTTCTTACTTAGACATTTTTAAACTTAAGAGTAGTGTTTCCTTTTAATTTTCTCTCCCTAGGTAACCTTCTCTTTTCTTATTAGTAAAACACTTGGTTTCACTATTTTTATTCTCCTTATTTCACTAACCATTTTGGTTCTTTTCTCCTTCTCTTCTCTCCACTTCTCAACGAATCTCACACCCTTATAAACTCAATGACCTTTCCCAAATCTCTCATAAGACCCAATGAAATGCCAATACATTCTCAAATCAACTTATTCTAGCCAATGAGACTACTCCTAATGGAAGAAAAATCTTGTCGTTTCCATCTCAAGAGATTTTATGCATGAAGTGAAAAATAAAAAAGGACTCACTCAACAAGTTAATGAAGGTTTGAAAGAAAGGCTAGGGGTTTTTATGGTGTGGTACCATCCTCATTCAAAAGACGTTTTTGAATCGGGATTGGCCATTCAAACCATTGGAGAGTGGTAAAAAGGTATTAAAATGGTTTGATAATGTATAAGTGATAGCATTAAGTTCAATTAAGGCCAAATAAAACGGAGTTGGTTTTAATTCAAGCAATCAATCAACAATAGCTTAGAGAATCTAGAGCGGCGAGATCAAAGAGGTAAAGAAACAAGCTTTTCACGGTTCACTAAGCTAAAGAAAAGCATTATCAAGATATTCACAAGGAATGCTATGTACTAAAGACCTTTAAAAGGTAATTCTATCATTGTTCTCATATGTACATATGTAAGCTAGAATGAACGTGCAACTAAATGAGAACAATCTTTTTGTGTTTTTCGAAATTTTTCAATTTTTTTAGGATTTTTGTGGTTTTATCATATACAATGCACATGAGACTCAAGTATGCAAAAGTGAGACTCAAGTATGCAAAAGGAAAACAAAACAAACCAAAGTGACATTAGCAAACTACTCCCCCCCCCCCCCCCCCGGAGTTACTTCTCACCATCCCGGTGAGAAAGAAAAACCGAAGAGAAGAACAAAGAAAACATGGATATGCAAAGATAAAAATTAAAAACTAGACGATATTTACAATGGTAGGAATGATACCTTGGAGCTACTAGTGGTCGGAATTGAAATCTTGGGGAGGAGGAGGCTCAAACGTGAAGCGGCGTTGAATTGGAAACCTTAGGTCTTGGATGCAACTCGTGTTGCAATACATTGGACACGGCAAGAAACAACACAAAGGGGTCTCATCTTTATCCATGAAGCAATACACAAGCATGTTTTGAGCAAAGCGACCCGCTAGAGTGTGTGTCAATACCATGTAGTCATAATCCATTATTGGCCTCTCTTGGACAGGAGTGTAGAGGGCAAGGTTTACGCCAATGCGCTCGAAGAGTGGAGTGACCATGCCTCCAATGTAAATCTTAGGGTCATCCGCGGAAGAGACTTGGAAGCGGGTTTGCAAGAGGTTTGTGAAGAACATTGATGCGGAATCCGGGTAGAAAGTGGGGTCACGCTCAATGGGACGCCCATAGTAGTCCTGGAGGAAGTAGCGAATCACTCCATATATCAATCTCAACTCGTTTTAAGTGGAGACACTCGGGTTGTGACGAGCATACACGGTGTTGGCCATTAAACGGAGGGCATAGCGGATGGTAGGGTTTCGCACCTTAGACATCCATGAATTGAGAGATGAGTAGGGTTCATCCATGGCTATGTTTCTTCAAACCGTTGACTCTTGATTGATTTCTTGAACCGCATCAAAAGTAGCCTCGGGAAATCCATATTAAAAAATGCCTTAAAGGAGATTTGAGTATTTCTTCGGTCCAACCATGAAGTGAATATGTCCTCTCCCGTTTGGTCCATCTTCAATGTATTGAACCGTGGCTAGGAAGTGCTTGGTTGGCTCGGGATATGTCTCATGATCCATTTTAGCTAGCTCTCCCAAGTGCATCATTTCCACAAGATCATCCACTTGATCTTGGATTCCCATTTCAAACAAGACATTACATCAAGCAAAGCAGGTTAGATAAATGGTGGCTCGGTCTAACTCATTAAAAAACCGAAAATCTTTTTGAGACCACTCTTCTCAAACACATAATTCCCTTGGTGAGAATGGCTTGTGTGCTTGGTTGATCATACAAAAGCAATTCTCAAATGAGAATGGTTCACAATTGAAAGCACAAAGTGATTATCCATTGTTCTTGATCATTTTCGAATTTCAAAGAACATCAATGGGAAGGCAAATAATTCATCAACCAAAGAATTACACACAAACCAATCAATGAGATCATCATAACACCATTCCAAGGTTTCTTCCTATTTCATCAAACTAGCAATTCCATATCAAATCCAAAACTTGCAAAATTGAGAATTTCATAACATTTTAGTGAAAACTAATTAGCAAAAAAGCTTAATGGTAGTATTTGAATGACAAAACTCTAATCATTTTTCCACTTTCCATAAATTTTCAAAATTCAAACTCATTTCTGTCACTATTCACACTAAGTACCCAAAGAGGTGTCAAAATTGAACCATTAATTCATCTCAAACTCTTAAGGAATTAACAACCCATGATAGAAGAGCCTTATCCTAAGCAAAAGTAAGCAAGCTTATAACCCTAATCAAACATTCCATGAAAACCAAAAATTGAGCTTAAACTTGTACTTCAATGGAGAGAAGGATTAAGAGAGAGAGCATACCTTGTTTTTGAAAATGCTAGGATAGATAAGTGCAAACCGTCCTTGCACTTCGCCTTGCATTCAAGGGATCCATCAACCATTTTAATGGGATGTACGGTGAGGGTCGACTTCTTCTTCATCACACTTAGGGTTTCCTTGAGATTAATTGGTGCCATAGCCTTGGATACCATTTCTTCATGCTCTTTAGAGAGCGTATTCAAGCCATCTCCATCAAATGGCTCTTGGAGATTGTTTTCACAACCTATAACAAGGGTTTCTTCTTCAACATTAGGGGGCACATCTTTGGTCTCTACACTCATTAGTTGACCAAATTCATATTCATCAAATGTGATAGTGCCGCATATTCTTGTTGGGGAGGGAGAGATTGGGTATGACACATAAGAGTATACATTGTGGAGGATAGCTTTCTTGTTGTGAAAGTCCATAGATGCTCCCGCTGTGGCCAAGAATGGCTTACCAATAATCAGAGGGAGCTTCTTGTTGGCATCCATCTCCATAACCATAAATTCGGTTGGGACAACATAATTTCCAATCTTCAAGGGGTAACTCTCGAGAATTCCAATCGGACAATTAGAAGATGCATCCGCAAAGGTAATAGAGCAAGTGTTACCCTTCAATTCCTTGAAGCCTAGAGTCTTCACCGTCCCATAAGAGATAACATTCACACTTGAACCGGAGTCACACAATGCATCATCAAACCTCATATCTCCTAGAGAGCATGGAATAGAGAACCTACCTAGATCTCCTTGCTTTGTGAGAGCCTTTAGCTCTTTTGTGTCTCCACACTTTTTTTCATAGTTCTTCATCACATCCATAACTTTTCCATGGTTAGCCAAGACATCCTTAATATGTTGCCTTTGGATAGGGATTTGAGCAAAATCATCTCCTTTGGAAAAAGTTTCTCCAATCTCATCTATATCCTTCTTGAAGTTGTTAAGGATTCTCTTGAGGGTCTTGATAAATACCGGGAGAGCGAATGGAAGTTTTAGTTCATAAGGAGAGGGTTCAAATCTAGGGAATTCCTCTCTCATCATCTTCTTCTTGGGAGTTTTTACCTTAAGCTCTTCATCGTTCTTTACGAAATCTTCAACATATGCGCATTCAAGTAGCTTGGCCAACTCATCCAAGTAGAGTTCATCCTCTTCAAATTCTTGATTTGTCATTGGTCCATGATGAGCTCCCCAATGCTTTTCTTCATCCGAAATCACGACATTGCAAAAAGCCTTCGGGTTAAGACTCGAATTTACCCGGTAAAATACCACGTGGAGCCTTGGAGCTTGAAGCCATGTGTGACATTTGTAAGTCATTAGTCTTGACATGTGAAGCCAAGCTTGTAATCTTACCATCCAAATCTTGATACATCCCATCAATTCTATTGTTGACCTCTAGAAACTTCTTCCCAATATCCGCACTATTCTTAATTTGACCTTCCAAAACCTTATGTACCAAAGCTTTGATCTCTTGGTCTTGTGGTGAAGGTTGAGTAGAAGTACTAGCTTGTCCTTGGAAGTTAGGAGCTACTTGGTTAGGATAGGTGTGTTGTTGCTTTGGGGCGAAAACTTGTTGTTGTCCTTGAGGACCAAATCCTTGACCTTGTTGTTGAGTGAAAAACCGTTGTTGTGGTTGAAAGTCTTGTGGCATTGGTGGGTAGACTTGGTCTTGTGGATTTTCCACATTGGTGTTTTTATAGGACAAGTTGGGATGGCTCCTATAGTTGGGGTTGAAACTCTTCTGGTAGTAGCCTCCTTGCCCTTGTATGTAGCAAATCTCTTCTTGTCCATCTTGACAAGCTTCACCAACCAATTCTTGACTTTGATCAGCGTCCCCAACAAAGTGAACTTGCTTCTTGTTACTCATGATGAACTTGTCAAGTTTATCACGTAACTCTTTAATCCTAGGGTCTTCTCCCTTTGGCTCCCTTACACTCATATCATACTCCTTGATATATCACTTGTTGCTTTGTGAAAGGTTCTCCACTAGTTGCTCTCCTTGATCCACCGTCAAGCTTGCAAAATCACCATTGCTAGTAGTGTTTAGGGCAATGTGATATTTTTCCTCTATTCCCCGGTGGAAGATTCCCAATAATGCTTCATTTGACAAGCCATGTTGAGGACATGAACGCGTATAGCCTTTTAATCTTTCCCAAACCTCATACAAAGTCTCGATTGATCCTTGTTGAAAGCTTGTGATATCGTTCCTTATCTTGGCGGTTCGTTGGTTGGATAAAAACTTAGCCAAAAATCATTTCTTACACTCCTCCCAGGTGGTGATAGAGGATGTAACTACACTCTTCTCCCATTAGGAGGATTTGTCTCTTATAGAGAATGGGAAGAGAGTAAGCCTGATTACAACTTCAAAAACTCCGTTCATCTTCGCGGTTCTACACAAACGATTAAAGTTATCCAACTGCTCAATGGGATGTTCCATAGGCAATCCAAAGAATCGATTATTTTGCACCATGTTGATGAGGCTAGACTTTATCTCCCAATTGTTATTGGCGCACAGAGGAGGTCGAATGCCCGTCCTAGTCCCATTAGTGAGGGTTAATTAGAGCTCTAGGTAGGTTACCTAATCCAACTCCATGTGCTTCTCTCTCTTGGTGGTTTCCACCACCTTGGTTAGCATAGTTTCCTTCTCTGTCTAAACGCCTTAAGTGATCTAACCACTTTCTTTCCCTTATTACTTCTCTTATTTGCTTTTCTAACCGATTGATGTCAATCCTAGGATCAAAATCACTTGGTGTACCTTTTCTTATTGTGATCATACACCTACACAAGAGAAAGCAAGATAAGAACAAGAACAATCAAATAATGCAATATAAAAATACGAACTTAGACTCCAAAGAATCCAAATCCTAATGCCTAATATAATACTCCACGACAACGGCGCCAAAAACTTGATAGCATAGATTAATACAAGTTTGAATTCAAAACAAACCCAAGATGCAACTACTACTAAGCTTTAATCCCTAAACGCAAACTACAAGTGCATGGAAAATGTCATTATAGCATTTAAGGGTCATTCTTCCACATGGAGTATGTTTTAGAACAATAGGAATACAAGAAACTAATGAAGCTAAGCCAATTCAAGATTTATGTTTTGTAACCAATTCTAACAACCTAAGCAATGAAGCAATAAGCAATAAAAGTGACTAAACAAGAACAAGAACCATAAAAGAAAGCATGCATAAACAAACCAAATTTAAAGAAAGCAATTTAAAAACAATTTTGAAAAGTCAACAAAAGCGAAGACAAATTCGACTTGATCAAAGAGATAAATGCATGGACTTTGGGTAGAGATCATAGCCTAGGAGTATTCAACCTATGACTAATGATGCTAAATAATATGATAAACCATTTCCAAGACATGGATCCTAACAAGTAGATTAGTTTATTTTCATAAATACTAATCCATTCTACTAATCACCCAAAATGACAATCTTTTGATTTCTATTGAAGTAGACTAGAGATTATTAATCTATAAGTCCATATAAGTCTACTTATAACCTTAAACAACAAGTGTTAATTGGCGAAGATGTGAAAAGCATGTTTAAAGTTCTCCTAAATATTTTCACAAACTCCTTTCGGAAATGAAAAGACCATGATATAAGAATTGATTAATTACTTCAATCCTAGCAATGGATTCTCTCTAAACATGGGAAATCCTACTAATCTAGACCCAACCATCACTAATAATATATCAAACATACTAATCTACTCTACCCATAATTCACTAGAGAAACTACTCACTCATGATCATGTAAACAACAAAAGCATAAACAAAGAAAGACATAATAAAAGATTAAAGAAAAGAGATTAAGAGAAAACTTCACTAATTATGCATAAAGTTGGATACTTTATCCTTGAAAATACAAAGATCTAAAGGTTTCTTCTTTTGCCCAAAGGATAAAGAAAATCAGAAAAATCTTAGGGTTTTAATGTTTCTAAAACTATATATAGAGAAAACTAAATGCACCCGGGTCAACACGGATAATGGCTGCCATCGACCCACACCATCGACCGGATGGGTTGCTTCGGTCGATGGGGTGAACTTCAGTGCGTTTGATGCTCCCTGGTGTTGCTCCGATCGACCCACGCCATTGACCGGACGAGGTGCTTCGGTCGATACAGTTTTCTGCAGCCCTTTCGGGTCTAGTGTCCCATCGACCCATGCCATCGACCCACGCCATCGACCGGATGGGTTAGGCTGGTCGATGGAGTGGACTGCAGAAGGACCTTGTCTCTTCTTCATTCTTCTCGGTTTTCCTCCTTCTCCAATTGGTTCTTCTTGCTCCTAGGCCTCCATAAAACCTGAAAATAACTAGATATGCAATGCAAATGCAACATATGAAACCTAGGACTCTAAGACTCAATCTAAACTAAATAGAACCTAAAATGAAGAGAAAGATGCAAAGTGTGATTCTAATGACTATAAAAGCTAAGGAAAATGCATGATAAGGATGTTAAAATACGAGCACATCAACTACCTTGGTTGTGGCAAAAAGCAACATAGGGCGGATTCATCCTCATCCGTAAAATGGTAAGCGAGGGTGTTGTTGGGGAAGCGCACCGCTAAAGTGTGTGTTAGCACCAAGTAGTCGAAATCCACCTTCGGCCTCTATTGTAGATCATTGGATCATCCTCGGAAGAGACGTTAAAGTGAGTTTGCAAGAGGTTGATGAGTAACATCGAGGCGGCGTCGAGATATAAGACGGGATCATATTCAATTGGGCATCCATGGTAGTTGTGTATCCAATACCGGATAGCACAATACAACATCCGTAGTTCATTGGATGTTGTAACACCCAGCTTGTGGTGAGCATAGATCGTGTTTCCCAAGAGACGGAGAGCATAGTGTATGGTTGGGTTGTGCACTTTGGAAATGCGAGATGATCTTCGCGAATAAGCGCCATCCATTGCAATATTTCTCCACACGGTGTACTCTTCATGGAACTCTTCTATTGGACCAAAACTGGAACCCGGAAAGCCGTACATATCACAAAAGTAGGGGAAGGTAATTGAGTAGTTGTTTAGACGACCATGAATTGGATTCGTCCATGTACATCTTCCCCATCTTCAATGAATTGTATAGTGGCCAAGAAATGCTTGGTTGGCTCAGTATGAGTTAAGTAATCCATATGTGAGAGCCTTCCCAAATGTATCCTTGCAATCAGGTCATCCACTTGATCTTGGATCCTCATCTTGAACATTACATCTCGACAAGCAAAGTGTATGGGATGGAAGGTGGCTCGGTCCAACTCATTCAAAAACCTATATCCTTTTTCTGTCCATTCCTCAAATACATAGTTTTCTTAAGAAGATTGGTGTTCCCATTCTTGATGAAACAATTGTTTGGTGGTTTTGGTGATGGTTCCTACAAAAGCAATTCTCTAATGAGAATAATTCACACATGAAAGCACAAAGATACTATCCATCATTCCGTAATCAGTTTATCATTCAAAGAGCATGGATGGATAGATTCATAACTCATCAACCAATGACTGCACACAAACAAGAATGATATCATGAGAACACCATTTCAATGTTCATTCCATTTTAAGAAAATTTCATTTTCATTCAAATCCAAAGCATGTCAAATTGAGGGTTACTCAATAATTTGGTGAAATATAATGATCAAGCATGTTTAGTGGTGGCTTTTGAATGACAAATCTAATTCAAGTTTCCACTTTCCCTAATTTTCCAAAAATCAAACTCATTTTCGTCAGTATTCACACTAAGAACCCTAAGGGGCAAAATTTTCAAATTTTTTCCATGAATTCATCAAAAACTATTAAGAAACCAACAACCCATAATGTATAAACCTTATCCAAGAAATGGCAAGCAATCTTAGAACCCTAAGCTAGCAACTCCAAGAAATTAAAAAGTTGAGCTTTAACTTGAATTTCCATGGATGATATGGGTTAAAAGAGAGAGAGAGAGAGCATACCTTATGCTTGGCAAATTATGGAGTGGATAAGAGAATGAGAGTGATGAATTCGAAATCCTCTTTGAAAATGAGTAGCTTTGATCGATCTATTTGATCGACCCATCCAAGCGCCAAGATCGATGCAATTGACATTTTTTGGAGGACGCCATTTTTTTTCATGGGCGTCCATTTGATCGACCCATTTGGTCGATCTACTGAGCCTCCTGGGTCGATCCAGGCAAAAGTTTTTGGAGAAGGTCATTTTTGGCCCTTGTGTCCATTTGATCGACCCATTTGGTCGATCCATTAAGCTGCATGGGTCGACCGAACTGACATTTCACATTTTCTTGCTTTGTTTGTCTCCTAACTCATCCATGATAGTTCCTTTTTCTTCCTACAAGCAAAAGCACAAAAAAAAGTAGCTAAAACATAAGATACATATGTACAAGAATACCATGGGACTGCCTCCCAATTGCGCTCTTTTAACTTCATTAGCTTAACGTTTTGAGGTGATTTTATAATGAGGAAGTGTGAGAACCATCTTTGGTGCTTGGTCCCCAATCATTCAACTCAACTTTAAAAACCTTCTTCATGGAACTCTTGGCTATTTCAACTTCTTCTCTTTTTAACCCCATGGTGAGAATGATCTTCGTCTTAGAGAAAAGTTTCAAGCCTTCCTTGCATTTTGCTTTGCACTCAAGTGCTCCTTCAACGATCTTAATAGGATGGAAGGTGAGAGTGGATTTCTTCTTCTCATTTGGGGCTTCCTTGAGATCAATGGGTGCCTCAACCTTTGACACCATCTCTTCATTCTCATTAAAGAGCAAATTCAAACCATCCCCATCAAAGGCCTCTTGGCCATTATTTTCATCATAGCCTATACCAAGGGTTTCCTTTGAAACTTGAGTGGGATCATTTTTGATCTCAACACTCATCAATTGATCCAACTCTTTGTCACTTAAGATGGTAAGTCTTGTAGGGGCATGAGAAATGGGGTAGGAGACGTAGGCATCAACATTGTAGAGGATCGCTTTCATGTTATCGAAATCTATACTTGCTCCCGCGGTGGCTAAGAATGGAGTACCAAGAATAAAGGGTAGCCTCTTGGTTGTGCTCATGTCCATTACCATGAAATCCATTGAGATGACACAATTTCCAATCTTTAATGGGTAATCTTTGAGAATTCCCATGGGGCACTTTGAAGATACATCTGCAAACATTATGGAGCAAGTGTTGCCCTTCAATTCCTTGATGCCTAGAGTCTTAACCATCTCATCAGAAATAATGTTCACACTTGAATCCGAGTCACACAAAGCGTCATCTATCTTTAAATCTCCTAAAGAGCATCATATTGAGAACCTACCAGGATCTCCTTGCTGTTGTGGGGGCCTTTTATTCTAGTGCCTACCCACATCTTTGTTCATAATTCTTCATCACATCCATGACTTTCCCATGATTAGCCAACACATCCTTAATGAGCTTTCTTTGGATGGGGATTTGCGCAAAATCATCTCCCTTGGGCAAAGTCACTCTTATTTCATCAATAACCTTCTTAAAGCTAGTGAGAATCCTCTTGAGAGTCTTGGTAAACACCGGAAGGGGGAATGGGAGTTTAGGTTCATAGGGAGAGGGTTCAAAGCTAGGAACTTCCTATTTTTTCATCATCTTTGGAGATTTTACCTTAAGCTCATCATCATTCTTAACAAGGTTTTCAACATAGGGGGACTCAAGAAGCATAGCCAACTCCTCCAAGTAGAGCTCGTTCTCTTCATACTCTTCCCTTATCAAATTTCCATGACGAGCTCCCCAAACCTTTTCCTCATCCAAGATAACAACATTGCAAAAGGACTTTGGGTTAGATTCGGATTTACCCGACAAATTACCACTTGGAGCCTTAGAGTTAGAGGTGACTTGAGCTAATTCCAAATCAATGGTCTTCACGTGGGAACCTAATATTGTTATCTCTCCATCCATCTCATGGTACATCCCATCAATCTTGTTGTGTACCTCTAGGAATTTCTTTCCAATATCCGCATTATTTTTGATTTGGCCCTCCAACACTCTTTGAACCAAAGTCTTGATCTCTTGATCTTGAGGTGAGGGTTGAGTAGAAGTACTAGCTTGTCTTTGAAAGTTGGGAGCAACTTGGTTTGGAAAATTATTGTTGCTTAGGAACAAACCCTTGTTGCTGTTGTTGTGGGACAAATCCTTGTCCTTGTTGTTGTGTGACAAATCTTTGTGGCTTTTGTGGGTAGACTTGGTCTTGTGGATTCTCCATATGGTGCTTTTATATGACAAATTTGGATGGTTCCTTTAGTTGGGGTTGATTCCCTTTTGGTAGTACCCTCTTTGGCCTTGTACATAGCATAAATCTTCTTGACAAGTCTCAACCACTAGCTCTTGGTTCCCATCAAAATCGCCAACAAAAGGCCCAACAAAGTGGACTTGCCTTTTGTTGGCCATGATGTATTTATCAAGCTTGTCACTCAACTCCTTGATCCTTGGATCTTCTCCCTTGGGTTCCCTTATGGTCCTATCATATTCACCACCATGGCATTGGTCGCTTTGCGCCAAGTTCTCAACTAATTTCTATCCTTGATCCACGGTCAAGCTTGCAAAATCACCATTACTCGCCGTGATTAAAGCAATGTAAAACTTTCTGTGAATCCCTCTATGAAAAATCCCAAGTAAAGCTTCCATGGGGACTCCATGATGAGGGCATGAACGTGTGTATCCTTTCAAGCACTCCCAAGCCTCATACAAAGATCCATTGCCGCCTTGCTTAAATCCCGTGATGTCATTTCGGATCTTTGATGTTTTTTTGGTTAGAGAAAAACTTGGCAAGAAAGTGTTTCTTACATTCTTCCCATGTTCTAATTGATGAAGTGATCACACTCTTTTCCCATTGAGCGGCTTTGTCCCCAAGAGAGAAAGGAAAGAGAGTCATTTTGATAACATCCTCCGGTACTCCATTCATTTTGACGGTCCCACAAAGGCGGTCAAAGTTGTCGAGGTAGTCGATAGGGTAGTCCATAAAACCTATTGTTTTGAACCATGGTAATCAAGCTCGATTTGATCTCCCAATTATTATTACCGTAAGGTGGAGCCCTAATACCCGTCCTTGTACCATTGGTATTAGGCTCATTAAATGCTCATATCCTTCTTGGTTCCTGGGGTTGATGAATAGGCCCTCTAGCTCCCACATTACCAAGGCCCACCCCCTGTAACTCTCCGTGATGATCGTTCCTCGGTTGCTCCATTTCCAAACATCTCAAATGATCGTTCCTCAGTTGCTCCATATCCAAACGTCTCTGTCTTGATTCTCTAGCTTCTTTCTTTAAACGGTTGATGTCAAGTGAAGGGTCAAAGTCTTGTGGTGGTCCTCTACTCCTCGTGTTCATACACCTTCACACAATAGATAGAAAAGCAAACACAAAAACGGTTAAATAACAAATTAAAGTAAAGCTTAGTCTTTAATAAAGTCCAAATCTTAGTGCATAATGCAAACTTCCCGGCAACGGTGCCAAAAACATGATAGATAAATAAGTTCGATGCTCAAACTTAAAATGCCTACTACTTCGTTTTAATCTCTAAGCATAAACCACAAGTGCATGGCAATATCATTGTAGTACTTAGAGGTCATTCTTCCATAAGGAGTATGATTAAGATAATAAGAATGCAAGATACTAATGAAGCTACGTGATTCAAGTGGTTGTGTTTTGATTAACCAATCTAACAACCTAAGAAAATGATTCAATTAAACAAGTAAAGGACAAAACAAGATTAAGAAACTCAAATGAAAACAAGAATAAGCAAAGCAAATTTAAAACAAAGCAATATGAAAAGTCAACCAAAAGTCAACACAATTAACCTAAACAAGATTGATTCAAATAGATAAAAGCATGGACTTTGGGTAGAAATCATAGACTAGGGATGATTTACTAATGGCTAATGATGCTAAATCATATGACAAACTATTTCCAAGACATGGATCCTAACAAGTAGATTAGTCCATTTTTTGAATATTAATCCATTCTACTAATCACCCAATTTGACAAACTTTTCGATTCCAATTGATAGAGATTAGAGATCATTAATGCATAAAGTACATATAAGTCTCAATTCACCTTAAAATCAAGTGTTAATTGGATAAGATATGAAAAGCATGTTTTAGAGTTCATCTAGACATTTTTGCAAACACTTTTCGGGCACAAAATGAGCATGATCAAGGAACTGATTAGCAAGTTTAATCCTAGCTTTGGGTTTACTCTAACATGTGGAAACATAAAGATTTATACATAAACATCACTAATCATGTATCAATCACCCTAATCTACTAGACCCATCATCCATTAAAAGAACTACTCAGTCATACTCAAACAAACCATGAAAGCATAAGTAATGAAAGACATAATGAAAGATTAAAGAAAAGATTAAGAAAAACTTCACTAATGTTGCATGAAAATATCAAACTTTAACATCCAAAATAGCAAAAAGATCCAAGAGTTTATGTTTTTGCCTCTTGGATAAGATAAGATAAAGCGTAGGGTTTTAATGTGTCTAAAACTATATATAGGAATAGTAAAATGTACACGGGTCAACCCGGGATAAACCGGATCAAACCCGGGTTTGTGCCTAAAACGTCAGTGCATAGGGTCTGGGAGATCAACCATTCTGACACTCTGGGTCGATTAAATGGACGTTTTTGTCCCAAAAATCCTCTGATGTCCCTTTGAGTGGGTTGTGTCGATCCAGGTTACACTTCGTGAAATCTTCATTTTGGCCATGATGTATGTTTGGTGTCCATCTGATCGACCCATGGAGCAAGCAGGATCGATCTAGGTGACGTTTCTCCTCTTTTGGCTCTGGCGTCATTATGATCGATCCATTTGATCGTCCCAGGGAGCTGCCTTGGTCGATTAAATGGACACTGATGCATTCTTGCGGTTTCTTGACTCCCCTATATGCGCTTCCAACTTCCTTTGGTTCCTCCAACTTCTTAACCTCCATTGCACCTAAAAAGACCAAAAATGCAATCCAAATGCATAGAATGAAGACTATGACTCTAAGACCTATCATAAACTAAATGGAACTCATAATGAAGAAAAAGATGCAAAATACAAGTCAAATGACTTTAAAAACTAAGAAAAATGCATGCAAAAAATACTAAAATACGAAGACATCAATACCACCTTTTAGATTGAAACACAATACATGGTTTCGTTTTACTCACTACTTTGTATTTATACATGATATAGAGAATATAAGGTGAAATTGACTTATAAACCACTCAATTTAAATTGTATTAGAATTTGGTTGTTTTATTCATTGATGACGATGATAGCAAATAGTCTTATAATTATATCTTGTTATTTAATTCCATTAATCTAAATTTATTAATGAGT
>OVBL01000240.1:0-132159 GCA_900406555.1 Pseudoturritis turrita | reverse complement strand
TTCGAGTTTGGGTCGCACCCGTGAGTTCAGATTCGCGGCGGTGTTCCGAGTCGTGTTCACCCTCTGGGTTATCCTCCAGGTTGATCACTGGATTCATTCCACCCATAGTCTGCGTGTTTGCCTCCTGCGGTGTCGCGTTCAGTTCTGCGGTCGTGGTTGGTTGGTTTGTAGGGAGCAATCCGCCCTGGTTCTCGTCGTATGGTGGGGTGTTGAGAAATCGAGGGCCGTTGGGTTGAGACGTCGAAGAGGGCGCCTCATTAGGTCAACTCCTGAGCCTCTACCACGGGCTTGGCTCGCTGTTGCAAGGACTTCGAGCTTATCGGTCATCGTCGTGTTTAGCTTGTCCTGCTCCTCCGCCTTCTTGAGCAGCGTCTCCAGCATCGTCTTGATCTTTGATAGGGCCTCTGGGCTCGTCTCCAAGACAGCAGGCGTTGGTGCATCTGTTGCTCCAGACCCATCGATCCCCGTGTCCTGCGGTCGTCGGTTCATCCGTCGCTAGTCATCTTCTTCGAATCGTTCGTGTGGTGGTTCCTTGGAGTAAGAAAATTTCAAATTTTCCCCTCCTTCTAGCGCCAAATTGTGGGAGTCGAAATCAACAAAATTAGATTTGTCGGAGGTTTGTTAAGAGGGATGAAATTTCTGCGGATGAACCAAGCAAGCGAAGATCCAAAGATGGTTTTTATTAAGCTGTTTTCGAAAAGCTTTTGCGTACAAGAGTTTGAGAGCAAAAAGTCTAGGTTTTTGCTAAGTAAATTTCGGATCCCTTTTTCAACAGATGTACATGGATATATATACTAGTTTGAGTCGTCCAGGTCAATCCTAAAGGGATTAGGAAAACTTCCCAATCCTTTGGGATTTCCGTTTTCGTGAGTCGGTTTGACTTCGTGGGCTTTTGTCCCAGCGCGGGCCGAAGATGGGCTTGTCGTCCTTGTATAGAAATGACTTCAGCCGCGTCGTCTTTTGTCTTCGTATAGAAATGACTTTGACCGCGTCGTCTTCCAGCTCCGTATAAAAATGACTTCGGCCGCGTTGTCTTCAGGTTTCGTATAGAATCGACTTCGGCCAGACAGTTTCGTATCACTTCGGCCAGACAGCTTCGTATGACTTTGGCCAGACAGTTTCGTATGACTTCGGCCAGACAGTTTCGTACGATTTTGACTTCGGCCAAACAGTCTCGTATGATTTTGACTTCGGCCAAGCAGTCTCATATGATTTTGACTTCGGCCAAGCAATCTCGTATGATTTTGACTTCGACCAAGCAATCTCGTATGATTTTGACTTCGGCCAAGCAGTTTCGTATAAAAATGACTTCGGCCGAAACGAGCTCGTATCGTGCCTAAGTGGATTCGTGTCATAACCGAAGCGAGCTCGTTGGCCGAAGTGGAGCATGCCAAAGTGGAGATTGGCCGAAGTGGATCGTGGCCGAAATGGATCGTGGCCGAAGTGGATCGTGTCCGAAGAGGATCGTGGCCGAAGTGGATCGTGGCCGAAGCGGAGCTGTCGAAGTGAAGCTGCCGACGTGGGCTGCTGAAGTGAGCTGCCGAAGTGAGGCTGCCGAAGTGAGGCTGCCGAAGTGGGCTGCCGAAGTGAGCTGCCGAAGTAAGCTGCCGACGTGAAGCTGCCGAAGTGGGCTGCCGAAGTGAGGCTGCCGAAGTGGGCTGCCGAAGCGGAGCTGCCGAAGTGGGCTGCCGAAGTGAGGCTGCCGAAGTGGGCTGCCGAAGCGGAGCTGCCGAAGTGAGGCTGCCGAAGTGGGCTGCCGAAGCGGAGCTACCGAAGTGGGCTGCCGAAGTGAGGCTGCCGAAGTGGGCTGCCGAAGCGGAGCTGCCGAAGTGAGGCTGCCGAAGTGGCTAGGCTTGCCGAAGTCTTCGTGCTGAAGTGACTAGGCTTGCTGAAGTCTTCGTGCCGAAGTGACTAGGCTTGCCGAAGTGAGCTTGGCTTGCCGAAGTCTCCTTTGCCGAAGTGAGCTAGGCTTGCCGAAGTCTCCGTGCCGAAGTGTCTAGGCTTGCCGAAGTCTCCTTACCGAAGTGGCTAAGCTTGCTGAAGTGGCTAGGCTTGCCGAAGTCTTCGTACCGAAGTGACTAGGCTTGTCGAAGTCTCCATGCCGAAGTGAGCTTGGCTTGCCGAAGTAAGCTAGGCTTGCCGAAGTCTTTGTGCCGAAGTGAGCTTGGCTTGCCGAAGTCTCCTTTGTCGAAGTGGCTAGGCTTGCCGAAGTCTCCGTGCCGAAGTGTCTAGGCTTGCCGAAGTCTCCGTGCCGAAGTGGCTAGGCTTGCCGAAGTGGCTAGGCTTGCCGAAGTCTTCGTGCCGAAGTGACTAGGCTTGCCGAAGTGAGCTTGGCTTGCCGAAGTCTTCGTGCCGAAGTAAGCTAGGCTTGCCGAAGTCTTCGTGCCGAAGTGAGCTTGGCTTGCCGAAGTCTCATTTGCCGAAGTGGCTAGGCTTGCCGAAGTCTCCTTTGCCGAAGTGGCTATGCCGAAGCGATGCTTCCTTCAAGGCTTGCCTAAGCGGAGACAAAGCTTGCCTAAGCGGAGACAAGGCTTGCCTAAGTGGAGACAAAGCTTGCCTAAGTAGAGCAAAGCTTGCCTAAGTGGAGACAAAGCCTTGCCGAAGTGAGCCAAAGCTTTGCCGAAGTGGAGACAAGGCTTTGCCGAAATCTCTCCCTGCTTTGCCGAAGTGAAGCTTCCTTGGCCGGAAATGGAGCTGCTTTGGCCAGAATGGCCCCTCTTGTGCTTAAGTGGACTCGTACAGAAATGACTTAGGCACAATTTCGGCCTTGTCCGATTCTTTGTATTTTCATACTTAGCCATTTTCCCATTGATCACAGCTGGGCGGGTTTTGACCCCAACAGCAACTTAACGTGTTACCGACCCCATTCCTCTTCCTGCTCCATGTCAACCTAAGGAGGCCAAACCGCTGTCTTAGAAGCGTCATATTCCTAATACGGAAAAAGGGAAAAGCATTGCAGAGGAAAATGCCAAGAAGCAAAAGCGAGCCGACTCTTCTAACCCCGCGGCAATACTATTTAAGCATGATGGGGACGAGTCCGTTTATAATGATGCGGTCACCTCGGCTTCTCTTGTTTCCATAATCAAATCTCTTGGCGATCGTTGTTGGGGTCAAAATCCACCCAGCTGTGATCAATGGGAAAATGGCTAAGTATGGAAGTATGAGGAATCGGACAAGGCCGAAGTCGTGGCCTAAGTCGTTTCTATACGAGTCCACTGAGGCACGATACGAGCTCACTTCAGCCGCGATACGGATCCACTTAGGCACGATACGAGCTCACTTCGGCCGTGATACGGATCCACTTAGGCACGATACGAGCTCACTTCGGTCGTGATACAAGGCCACTTCGGCATGGAGAAGCCGACTTCGGCACGGAGAAGGCCATTTCGGCAAAAGAGGAGACTTCGGCAAGCTCCACTTTGGAAAGGGAGGAGGCTTCGGCGAGCTCCACTTCGGCAAGAGAGGAGGCCTCGGTGATCTTCACTTCGGCAAGAGAGGAAACTTCGGCGAGTTCTGCTTCGGCACAGCTCCACTTCGGTGAAGAAGATCCACTTCGGCACCACGCGCGATATCCACTTCGGCAAGGAGGAGACTTCGGCAAAGAGGAGACTTCGGCAAGGAGGAGACTTCGGCAAGGAGGAGACTTCGACACAGCTCCACTTCGGCAAGAGAGGAGACCTCGATGAGCTTCTCTTCGGCAAGAGAGGAGACTTCGGCACAGCTCCAAGCCTCCACTTCAGCGCACGCACAAGCCTCCACTTCGGCACACGCACAAGCTCCACTTCGGCACAGCCCACATCGGCAAGGAGACTTCGGAACAGCTCCGGCTCCACTTCGGTGCAGCCCACATCGGCAAGGGCCTTCACTTCGGCAAGGGTCCACTTCGGTAAAACTTCACTTCGGCACGGCCTTCACCTCGGCAAACGCCTCCACTTTGGTCAGCAAGCACTTTGGCCAGCAAGCACTTCGACCAAGCTGTCCACTTCGGTCACGTAGTCAACTTCGGCCAAGCTATCCACTTCGGCCAAGCTGTCCACTTTGGCAAAGCTGTCCACTTCGGCCAAGCAGTCAACTTCGGCCAAGCTATCCACTTCGGCCAAGCTGTCCACTTCGGCCAAGCTGTCCACTTCGGCCAAGCTGTCCACTTCGGCCAAGCTGTCCACTTCGGCCAAGCTGTCCACTTCGGCCAACCTGTCCACTTCGGCCAACCTGTCCACTTCGGCCAACCTGTCCACTTCGGCCAACCTGTCCACTTCGGCCAAGCAGTCCACTTCGGCCAAGCTGTCTGGCCGAAGTCATTTCCATACGAAACTGTCTGGCCGAAATCAAATCTATACGAATCTGCCTAGCCGAAGTCATTTCTATAAGAAATTGTCTGGCCGAAGTCAAATCTATACAAAGCTGCCTGACCGAAGCCATTTTTATACGAAATTGTCTGGCCGAAGTCAAATCTATACGAAGCTGCCTGGCCGAAGCCATTTCTATACGAAACTGTCTGGCCGAAGTCAAATCTATACGAAGCTGCCTGGCCGAAGTCATTTCTATACGAAGCTGTTTGGCCGAAGTCATTTCCATACGGAGCTGTATGGCCGAAGTCAATTCTACACGAAGCTAGAAGACGACGCGGCCGAAGTCATTTCTATATGAAACTGTCTTGCCGAAGTCAAATCTATACGAAGCTGCCTAGCCGAAGTCATTTCTATACGAAACTGTCTTACCGAAGTCAAATCTATACGAAGCTGCCTGGCCGAAGTCATTTCTATACGAAGCTGTCTAGCCTAAGTCATTTCCATACGAGCTGTCTGGCCGAAGTTAATTCTACACGAAGCCAGAAGACGACGCGGCCGAAGTCATTTCTATACGAAGCAGCGGCCGAAGTCATTTCTATACGAAGCAGCAGCCGAAGTCATTTCTATACGAAGACAACAAGCCCATCATCGGCCTACAACGATACAAAGGCCCATAAAGTCAAACCGACTTAGCTAAAATGGAAATCCCGAAGGATTAGGAAGTTTTCCTTATCTTTTGAGGATTGACCTGGCCGACTCAAGCTAGTATATATACTCATGTACATCTTCTAAAAACGGGATCCGCAATTTACTTAGCAAAAAACCCTAGACTTTTTTGCTCTCAAACTATTGTACGAAAGCTTTTCGACACAGCTTAATAAAAACCATCTTCGGATCTCTCCGTTCGTGGTTCATCCGCAGAAATTTCATCCCTCTTAACAAACCTCCGACAAATTCTAATTGTGTTGATTTTGACTCCCACAATTTGGCGCTAGAAGGAGGGGATTTGAAACTTTCTTACTCCAAGGAACCACCGTACGAATCCGAAGAAGATGAACGACGACGGAGCAAGATGAACTGACAACCCGCAGGACACTGCGGCCGATGGATCCGGAGCCAAAGATGCACCAGCGGCTGCAGCTGTGGAGACAAGCGTGGAGGCCCTGGCACAGATAAAGATGATGCTAGAGACGCTGCTCAAGAAGGCGGAGGAGCATGACAAGCTAAACACAATGGTGAGTGATAAGCTGGAAGTCCTTGCGAGGGCAAGCCAAGCCCGAGGTAGGGGCTCAGGAATTAACCTAACGAGGCGCCCCCCTGCGGCATCTCAATCCAACAGCCCTCGATTTCTTGATGCCTCACCACGCGCTGAGGACCCAAGGTGGACTACCAACTCCGAACCGACCAATTGCAATCGCCGAACTGAAAGCGGCACCACAGGAGAGAAACACGCAGACTGTGGACGGAACGAATCCGGTGATCGACCTGGAGGATAACCCGGAGGGTGAACACGACTTGGAACACCACCGCGAAGCTGAAATCGCAGGTGCAACCCGAAATCGAATCGAACGAAGCGATACCAACCTCGGCCATGACCAAGACTTCACCGAAGAAGAGGAGAACATCTTCTGGGCCCAACGAGCCCAGATCAAAGAAGAGCGAAAAGCGATAATCCGAGCCCAGAAGGAGGAGATCGCCGAAATTCGGGCCGGCATGGAACGAGCTGCCGCTAAGATGAGATTTGTTCGATCTCAGATGCATAGAGCTACCAGCAAGGCTCCCGAACCTGACCGAGTGCTTGAAGAAGCACAGAACACCCCGTTCATGACTCGAATTACCAAGGCAAGGGTTTCCGATCCGGGGAAGATGAAGATACCGGTTTACGAAGGAAAAGCTGATCCAAAGGAGCACTTGACCGCCTTCGCGATAGCGATGGGACGAGCAAATTTCAGAGAAGGAGAGGAAGACGCTGGTCAGTGTTTCTTGTTCGTTAAGCACCTTAAAGGTCCAGCTCTCCAATGGTTCTCCAGGCTGGAAAGAAATTCGATCGACAATTTCAATCAGCTGTCGTCGGCATTCCTCAAACATAATGCTATATTCATGGAACGTCGAACATCCGATGCGGATCTATGGACCATGGGGCAAGGACAAAACGAGACGTTACGAACTTTCATCGAACGATTCAAGTCGGTACTGTCGAAGGTAGAAGGGATAAGTGACGAAGCTGCGTTGCAAGCATTAAAGAAAGCCCTGTGGTTCGACTCATATTTTCGGAAGGAGATTGCGCTAAACGCTCCAACCATGATCCAAGAGGAATTGCATCGAGCAACGGACTTCGCCTCCAACGAAGAAGAAGTGAGGATCCTAGCCCAGAAGCACGGAAAGGCGAAGTCTACGAACTATCCTCCCTTTGCTTCGAACCCACCAAACAACAAAAAGGGCAACCAAGATTCTGAATATGTCCAGCACGAAGGAGGTTTCAAAGGAGCCCATAATTACCAAGTTGACTCGTCAGGATACGGTCAAGGACGAGGCCAAGGCCGAGGAAGAGGTACATGGAGTAGCACATGGACCAGGGGACAAGGAACTTACGACGAAACGGCTTATTGCGAACATCACCATATCTTCGGACATTCGACTGCAAATTGCCGTATTCTGGGCTTAAAACTCGCTGCAAAGTTGGCAGCTGGCAAACTCAAAGGTGATATTAGCCTCAAGGATTTTGACATGGATACCAATGCGAACCTCTCTGAGCAGGTGAATGAAGACCTTCCTAAGCGAGGGAGGTAAGATGACGATACCCCGCAAGCTGGGACAAGAAGAAGAATAAATATGATAATGGGCGGATCTCACTATTGCTCAGACACCGTCTCGTCGATTAAAGCTTTTCAACGACGAGACGACGTCAGCGTCAATTGGTTCGAGCCTTCTAAGTTCCCAAATGACGTAATCACATTTGAAGAAAGGGAGACTACCGGAATCGACAAACCTCACGATGACCCTCTCGTAATCGAGGTAATCATCAACGATTGCGATGTGGCCAGAGTGTTGGTAGACACGGGAAGCACGGTGGACATAATCTTCAAAGAGACTCTCAGAAGAATGAACGTCGACCTATCCAAAGTATGGGCAACTCCAAAACCATTGACTGGATTCTCCGGAGAAATGACAATGACAATCGGAACAATCAAGCTGCCTATTCGGGCTGGAGAGATAACCAAAATCGTGGAGTTTTTGGTGGCCGATCACTCAGCAATCTACAACGTTATTATGGGAACGCCTTGGTTAAATACGATGCGCGCAGTGGCCTCAACATACCATATGTGCATAAAGTTCTCAACGCCTAATGGAATCCAAACCATTCGTGGAAATCAGAAGGAGTCCCGAATTTGTGTTATGGCCGAGCATAAGTTCAGAAATCCCGTAGCAGAGCTTAATACAAAGACGAAGGAAAAGAGAGCCAAGCTGGATCAGCAACCTAAGAATGAGCTATCAAAGCAAAGTTTTACGGATCACTGAGTCACTTCACACGAACTACAGGGCGGCTTGATCCCTGCAAAGGGTACGTAGGTAGCTCATCTTCGGATGGGTTCAGCTTCCCCCCTCTTTAAAAAAGGGGGGAGTGGGTACGTATACTCGTATACTCCCACCTTCATAATAGGCGTTACGTCTACTTAATACAAGCTTTTCGAAGCTAAGATCATCATACCACATCCTTCACGGGTTACTAAAGCCTTAACAAAAACAGGCATCCCATTCGCATCCTTCACGAATTACTCAAAGTCCTAACTAAACAGGCACCTCATCTCACTCTCGTTGCTGCTGGCTACAGCAACGAACTACTACATCCTTTACGGATCTAACTATTACATCCTAGCGGATTAAAAGTGCGCGCTATATAAATGTCTATGTCCATTATCGGAGCGGATATGCTTACGGTAGCGTATCCGTAAACCAAAATGTTCATCTTAAACCCAACAAATGAATCGTTGGTCGCAACAGTACTAGATGTCAATTGTCAGAGCGGACACGTTTATGGTAACGTATCCGTAAACCGAAATGCTCATCAAAAACCCAACAAACGAATCGTTGGTCGCAACAGTACTACATGTCCATTGTCAGAGCGGATATGCTTACGGTAGCGTATCCGTAAACCGAAATGTTCATCTTAAACCCAACAAATGAATCGTTGGTCGCAACAGTACTACGTGTCCATTGTCGGAGCGGATATGCTTACGGTAGCGTATCCGTAAACTGAAATGTTCATATGAAAACCCAACAAATAAATCGTTGGTCGAAACACCTATGCTCATTATCGGAGCGGATATGTTTACGTTAACTTATCCGTGAATCGGAATGATCATCTTAAACCTAACAAACGAATCGTTGGCATTAACGTTAAACACAAGATATAGTGAAACGATACAAAGACAACAAGCCCATCATCGGCCTACAACGATACAAAGGCCCATAAAGTCAAACCGACGTAGCTAAAATGGAAATCCCGAAGGATTAGGAAGTTTTCCTTATCTTTTGAGGATTGACCTGGCCGACTCAAGCTAGTATATATACTCATGTACATCTTCTAAAAACGGGATCCGCAATTTACTTAGCAAAAAACCCTAGACTCTTTTGCTCTCAAACTATTGTACGAAAGCTTTTCGAGACAGCTTAATAAAAACCATCTTTGGATCTCTCCGTTCGTGGTTCATCCGCAGAAATTTCATCACTCTTAACAAACCTCCGACAAATTCTAATTGTGTTGATTTCGACTCCCACAATCGTCTTCCTCCAGTCGATACTCTTGCAGAAGGCACTTTGTATGCCCATATGTCTTTATGTGGCATCAAGGTAACTGTTTCGGAGCATAATTCTTTAAAATTTCTTTTTCAAGTAAAAGCTTCGGATATTGATTTTCGATTCTTAATTTGCAGTTTATGGCGTCGATCAACAATATCATCGCTAAGTACGACCAGGGAGAGAGGAAAGGTAAGCGCCGAATTACTGAACCGAGAAAAGATGCCTTGCAGACAAAGATTAAGCCGAGCTGGCGTCTTCCTCGGCTCAAATTAACGCCCTTGAGAAGGAGATGGTGTTTCTCAAAAGCGAAATGGTTATACTTGGGGATTTGTCCATAAAGCAGGAGGTTACAAAGGCAAGGAAATCCGCTGAGATCAAATTGCGGAAGAGAAGACTTGCTGCTGTGAATGCTTTGCATGAAGTAAAGGTGAAAAAAGCTCGGAAGGCCGCGAGGCAGGAGATGGCTGAAAATTTTCAGGGGAAATTTGATAGAATCTTTAAAAAGATCGAGGATTTGACGGTGATCAAAGAGAAAGAGCTGGATCTCGCGCATGTAGATAGAAATCTCCAACTTATCGGTATTCTCAAGAAAGATGATACGCCAACCTTGGATGCCAATGTGGCTCAGTTGTTTGAATGGTGAGTTGATTTGGCTGGAGCCCACGATGAGTTCGAGGAGCTCGAAAAGGATTTGAAGAATGAGCTGGTAATGTCTCATGTCTCATCCGATTCGGTCGATTCAACTCTCCCGGGCGAGCCGTTGGAGAATGCCGTTGCAGCCGTTGGTGTAAGAGATTTCTTTGGATCTAATGATGGCACTCCTGCTGCTGACCGCACTACCCAGGTGATCGTAGACCCAGATCTTCCTTAGAATCTGTTATGTTTTAGTTGTTGTTTTGTTGCTCTTTTTGGTTGCGTTCGTATGTTTTAAGAATAAGATGCCTAGATGGTTTTATCCATAGTAGTCTTAAAGATCTTCAGCTATCTTTCGGCTCGTTTTTGTGTTTTATTGAACCGAAGTGTTACAAGGTGTTGATGACCAGTGTTAAGGAGTAAATACTGGGTTTTTTTAATGTTTACTTCGGGTTTACGAACACGTTTTCCTCACACGTGCCCGCTCCAATAGCAGACATAAAAATTTGTATAGCGCGCTTAGTTCCGTAGAGGATGTAGTAGTAAAAATCCATAAAGGATGTAAAAAATTCGTTGTTGTGGCCATCAACAGACCAAAAAAAATATAAGCACTAGTCTATTTTTTTTTTTTTTTAGCGAGGCGATTAGTATGCCGAAGTGTTGAAGTACCATTTTTTTGGCGAAGCGATCTGTTTACAATAGATGGGAGTATAAACGTATATGTACCCACTCCCCCCTTTTTTATGGAAGGGAGCAACTGAACCCACCCTGAGATGGGTTGCCTACGTACCCCTTTCGAGGATCAAGCCGCCTCGTAGTTCATAAATGGTATAGTTTAGTGATAGTACTTTTTCAAGTGCATTGTGTTCCAAGATCTTGGTACTGGAACTTCTGCCATGTTAGCGAGCTAATATACTTCCGGGCGGACCACTTTGTAATTTTGTAAGGTCCTTCCTAGTTTGCACCCAGCTTCCTCGCGTTTTGTTCTGCAGTGTTCTGAAAAATCTTTCGGAGAACCAGATCGCCTTGGTTGAATTTTCGACTGCGGACTTTGGAATTATAGTACTTGGGTGTGGCTTGCTAGTAATTTTGAATAGGAATAAGTGTTTGGTCTCGCCGCTCATTCACCAAATCAAGTTCATCAAGTAGCACTAAGTGATTTAATCCCTCTTGTCCGCGGAGGAGGTGACAACGAACTCCGGAAAACTCTACTTCGGTGGGATTACACATTCCATTCCATAGATAAGTGCGAATGGTATTTCTCCGGTTGCTCGTCACGGGGTTATCCGATGAGACCAAAGAACCCCTTCCAGTTCGTCGGCCCTGCGTCCTTTTTTGCATCGAGTCGTTTTATTAAACCATCAAGGATTATTTTGTTTGCTACTTCTACTTGGCCATTACCTTGCGGGTAACGCGGTGTAGACTTGCTGAGATGTATCTTCCATTTCTCGCAGAAGGCTTCGAAATGTGTTGAGATGAACTGCGAGCCGTTCAATTTCATATGGGACTCCATGTCTGCATATAATATTTTTCCAGACGAAATGTTCCACCTGAGCATCCTTAATGCTAGCATAAGAATCTGCTTCGAGAAGTAATCCGTTAGTACTAGCATAAATATTTTCTGCTTGGATTTATGTAAGGGATCGACGATGTCCATTAACCATCGCATAAAGGGATAAGGTGCTGAAATTGATGACAACATCTCAGTTGGCTGATGAATTGTTGGAGCGTGGCGCTGACATTTTTTGCACCTAGCAGAAAACTTCTCGCAATCGTTGACCAAAGTTAGCCAGTAATAGTCGTGACGCTTGACTTTGATTGCTAGTGCCCTTCTGCCAGAATGGTTGCCGCAGGATCCACTGTGGACTTCTTCCATGATTTTTCTAGCTTCCATGCCTTTGACGCAAGCCATTAATGGTCCTGACAACCTCCATTTGAAGACGTTCCCGTCTAGTACGACATATCGAGCAACTTGAGCTCTGGGATTTCGGGCAACCCATTTATCGGATGGTACTTCGCCGTCCATGATGTATACGCAGATTGCTCCCATCCACTCTTTGTCGCATCCGTACTCCATTCCCGTTGGTTGTAGATCTTCCTCCATCTCGACTGCTTCATTTTCGGCTGGGAAAATCTGCTTCGGGTTCTCCTGCTATCTCGGCCATCTCATCTTTGGCCGATTGGTCCTCATTTTGGTCTTCTCCCATTATTGTGGCGGTATCAACGCCATCATCTATCTCGACAATTCCTTCGGGTGTATCTTTTGCTTGTATGGCTGGTTAGGAGCGGGCACCTCCGTTAACAGTGCCCGAGAGATCGATGCTTGGGTGTTCAATAAACTCCACTGAGATTATTCTTTTCATGTCTAGATCACAGGTGGATGCGAGTGCTGCTAGTGCATTTGACGAAGTGTTTTCCCCGCGAGGTATTCGTGTTAATGTAAATTCTTCGAACTGTGCTGTTAGCTCCTTAATGATTCATAGATAGGCTTCCATCCGTTCATCCTTGGCTGTATACTCGCCACTGACTTGGTTGATCACTAATTGTGAGTCATAAGACATGGATACGTGTAATCTTGAGTTCGTAAGCAAGTTTCATTTATGCGATCAGAGCTTCGTATTCTGCTTCGTTGTTGGATGCGCGAAAACCCAAGCGGAACGATTGTTCGAGGATTTTGCTTTTTGGAGAGGTTAATCGTATCCCTACCCCGGGACCTTGTTTTGATGATGATCCATCCGCGTGAAGCTTCCAAACCAAGCTTGGAGCCGGTTCTTCTATCTCCTCTTCCGGGAGTTCGATTAGGAAATCTGCAAGGACTTGTGATTTTGCGAAGGTTTGACTTCTATACTCGATATTATACTCGCTCAGTTCGATTGCCCATTTGGATAATCTACCGGATTGACTCGGACTATGCAAGATAGATCGTAAAGGGAAAGTGGTCAGGACTACTATAGAGTGTGATTGAAAATATGGTCTTAGCTTCCGGGCGGACAATACTACTGATAATGCTAACTTCTCCATCTGCGAATATCTGGTCTCGGCGTCGGTTAGAGTCTGCCTGATATAAAAGACGGGCTTCTGATCGCCACGCTCTTCTCGGATGAGTACTCTGCTTACTGCCGTTGCGGAAACAGCCGGGTAGAGGAACAACAGCTCGCCCTCCACTGGTTTCACGAGTACTGGAAGACCGGCTAAGTATTCTTTCAACCGCTGGAACGCCTATTTGCACTTTTCTGTCCATTCGAACTTCTTATTGCCGCATAGAATATCGAACTTCTTATTGCCGCATAGTATATCATAGAAGGGTAGGCATTTATCGATAGATCGCGAAACGAAATGATTTAGCACTGCAATGCGACCCGTTAGTCGTTGAACCTCGCATTTGGTTTTTGGAGAAGTCATTTGTATCAGAGGGTTGATCTTCTTCGAATTTGCTTCGATGCCTCGTCGTGTAACTAAATACCCAAGGAATTCTTCGGATGTTAACGCGAATCTGCACTTAGTCGGGTTGAGTTTCATGTTGTGTAAGTTCAATTGTTCGAAGCATTCTGTGGACGACGTGATCCTTCTCCTCGAGGGACTTCACCAACATGTCATCTATATACACCTCCATCGTTTGTCCAAGTTGCCGTGAGAGCATTTTATTTTACCAGACGCTAATAAGTCTCCCCGGCGTTTGTTGGGGTCAGAATCCACCCAGCTGAAATCAATGGGAAATGACTAAGTATAGAAATACGATGAATCGGATAAGACCTAAGCGAACGAAGCAGCTAAGGCCTAAGCCATATGAAGTCATGGTCAAAGCCAATTCTACACGAAGTCATGGCCGAAGCCAATTCTATACGAAGTCATGGCCGAAGCCAATTCTATACGAAGTCATGGCCGAAGCCAATTCTACACGAAATCATGGCCGAAGCGAATTCTATACGAAGTCATGGCCGAAGCCAATTCTATACGAAGTCATGGCCAAAGCCAATTCTATAGGAAGTCATGGTCGAAGCCAATTCTATACGAAGTCATGGCCGAAGCCAATTCTATATGAAGTCATGGTCGAAGCCAATTCTATACAAAGTCATGGCCGAAGCCAATTCTACACGAAGTCATGGCCGAAGCCAATTCTACACGAAGTCATGGCCGAAGCCAATTCTATACGAAGCTGGTTATATACGAAGTCAATTCTATACGAAGACAGTGTGGCCAAAGACAGTTAGGCCGAAGTCGATTCTATACGAAGTCACGGCTGAACTCAATTCTATACGAAGTCATGGCCGAAACCAATTCTATACGAAGTCATGGCCGAAATCAATTCCATACGAAGTCATGGCCGAAGCCAATTCTATACAAAGTCAATTCCATACGAAGTCATGGCTCGGCAACACGGCGAGCCGGCAAGCAGGCGAGCTCGGCAACACATTGACAAGCTCGGCAACACGGCGAGCCAGCAAGCTCGGCAACATAAAGACGAGCCGATGAGCTTGGCAAGATGACGATGAGCCGGCGAGCTCGGCAACATGACGATGAGCCAGCGAGCTCTACAAGCTCGGCAACATGACGACGAGTCGACGAGCCGGAGAGCTCGAGAGAAGTTGGAGGCCGAGCCCAGCTGTAAAGCCCAAGATGTCATAACCGACTTGCAAAAAGAAAATCCCGAAGAATAAGGAAGTTTTCCTTTATCGTTTTGGAAAAGAACTAGCCGACTGATTCCTGTATAAATAGACATGTACCCCTTTGAGAAAGGGATCCGCAATTTACTTAGCAAAACCCTAGACTTTTTGCTCTCAAACTCTTGTACGCAAAAACTTTTCAAAACAACTCAATAAAACCATATTTGGATCTTCGTTTTCGTGGTTTATACGCAGAAGTTTCAGATCTCTTAAAATTTTCATGACAAATCTAATTGTGTTGATTTCGACCCTCACAATTTGGCACCGTCTGTGGGGACCTTGAAACTTTCTTACACCAAGGAACCACCGTACGAACGATCCGAAGAAGATGACCAACGACGGCGAAAGGCGAGCTGACGATCCGCAGGATACCAAAGGCGATGGATCCAGAGCGAAAGATGCAGCAGTCCTTGCAGCTTTGGAGACGAGTCCGCAGGCCCTGGCTCAGATAAAGACGATGTTGGAGACGCTGCTCAAAAAGGCGGAGGAGCAGGATAACCTGAACACAACGGTGACCGACAAGCTGGAAGTCCTTGCGACGGCTAGCTGAGCCCGAGGTAGGGGCTCAGGAGTTGACCTAATAAGGTGCCCCCTTCGACTTCTCAATCCAACAGCCCTTGATTTCTCAACGCCTCTTGATGCACTGAGAACCCGAAGCGGATTACCTCTGCTGAACCAACCAACCGCAACTACCAAACTGAACGCGGGAGCGTAAGAAACAAACATGCAGATTGCAGACGGAACGAATCCGGTGATCGACCTGGAGGAAACCCAGAAGGTGAACACGACTTGGAAAATTGCCGCAAAGCCGAACTCGCAGGTGCAAGCTGAACTCGAGTCGAATGAAGCGGCACCAACCTCGGCCATGATCAAGACTTTACCGCAGAAGAGGAGAACATCCCCTGGATCCAACGAGCCCATATCGAAAAAGAGCGAAAAGCAGTAATCCGAGCTTAGAAGGAGGATATGGCTTAAATTCAAGCTGGTATGGAGCGAGCTGCTGCTGAGATGAGATCTGTTCGATTTCAGATGCATAGGGCTACCAGCAAGGCCCCCGACCTCGACTGAGTGCTTGAAGAAGTACAAAACACTCCATTCACAACTCGAATTATGAAGACAAAGGTTTCAGACCCGGGGAAAATGAAGATACCAATTTACGAAGGAAAGGCTGATCCAAAGGAACACTTGACGGCCTTCGCGATAGCAATGGGACGAGCAAAATTTAAAGAAGGCGAAGAAGATGCTGGTCAATGTCTTTTATTAGTTGAGCACCTTAAAGGACCATCTCTCCAATGGTTATCTAGGCTCGGGAGAAATTCGATCGACAATTTCAATCAGCTGTCATCAACATTCCTCAAGCATTATGTTGTATTCATGGAACGCTGAACATCCGATGCGGATCTATGGACCATGGGGCAAGGACAAAATGAGATGTTACGAGCTTTCATCGAACGGTTCAAGTCGGTTCTGTCAAAAGTAAAAGGGATAAGTGACGAAGCCGTGTTGCAAGCATTGAAGAAAGCCCTGTAGTTCGACTCAGACTGTCGAAAGGAGATTGTGCTAAATACTCCAACCACGATTTGGGATGCATTGCATCGAGAAACAGACTTCGCCTCAAATGAAGAAGAAGTGAAGATCCTAGCCCAGAAGCACGGAAAGGCGAAGTCTACGAACTATCCTCCCCTTGCTCCGAACCCTTCATACAGCAAAAAGGGCAACTAGGGCTCTGGATACGTCTAGCACGAAGGAGGTTTCAAAGGAGCCCATAGTTACCGAGTTGACTCGTCAGGATACGGGCAAGGACGAGGCCAAGGCCGAGGAAGAGGTACATGGAATAGCACATGGACCAGGGGCCAAAGGACTTACGACGAAACAGCTTATTGCGAACATCACCAGATCTTCGGACATTCAACAGCAAATTACCGTATTCTAAGCTTAAAACTCGCTACAAAGTTGGCAGCTGGCAAACTCAATGGTGATACTAGCCTCAAGGATTTCGACATGGATACCAACGCGACCCGCCCCGAGCAGGCGAATGAAGATCTTCCTAAGCGAGGGAGGCAAGATGACGACGCCCCACATTCTAGACCCAGAAGATGGATCAACATGATAATGGGCAGATCCCACTATTGATCAGATACCGTCTCGTCGATTAAAACTTTTCCACGGCGAGCTGATGTCAGCGTTAACTGGTCTGCGCCTTCCAAGTTTCCAGACGACGTAATCTCATTCGAAGAAAGAGAAACAGCCGGAATCGATAAACCGCATGACGATCCTCTCGTAATCGAGTTGATCATCAGTGAATATGACGTAGCCCGGGTATTGGTTGATACGGGCAGCATAGTGGACATAATCTTCAAAGAGACTCTCAAAAGAATGGACATCAATCTGTCCGACATAGTGGCTACCCCAAAACCGTTGACTGGATTCTCCGGAGGACGACGACAATCGGAAAAATCAAACTACCCGTACAAGTTGGAGGGGTCATCAAGATAGTCGATTTTTCTGTAGCCGATCACCCGGTAATCTATAACGTCATCATCAGAACAACTTGGTTAAATTCAATGCGTGCCGTAGCCTCGACCTACCATCTCTGCATAAATTTCCCAACACCGAGTGGAGTAAAAACAATCTTGGGGAGTGAGAAGGAGTTCCGCGTGTATTTCCTAGCTACACACAAACTCAGGAACCCTATCACCGATCCGATAGCCAAGTCAGAGCGCAAGAAGATGAATACGGACAGAGAGCCAGTGAAAGAATTGTCCAAACTCTTATAGCAATTATAGATTGCGGAGGATCGCGAAGAAGAAGTGGCCGAACTAACCTGCGACCCCATAATATCAGTTTGTATTGACGATGAACACCCGGAATGATGTGTAGAGATTGGATTCGACCTCAACGAAAAAATCAAGGAAGAGCTCATTTCGTTCTTAAAAGAAAACATAACACTTTCGCGTGGGCAGCATAGGATATGCCCGGAATTGATATCGGCATGACCAATCATGAGCTAAATATCGACCCAACCTTCAAACCAGTAAAGTAGAAAAGGAGGAAGCTAGAGCCCGAAAGAGCGATAGCAGTAAACGATGAAGTCGAAAGACTCTTACGAGTCGGTTCGATAATGGAAGTCAAGTACTCGGATTGGCTGGCAAACCCTGTAGTAGTCAAAAAGAAGAACGGAAAATGGCTGATATGTGTAGATTTCACCGACTTAAACAAAGCATGTCCAAAAGACAGCTTTCCGCTATCACACATCGATCGACTGGTCGAAGCAACGGCAGGCATCAAGCTCCTATCATTCATGGATGCATTTTCCGGATACAACCAGATTATGATGAATCCCAAAGATCGAGAAAAGACAATCTTCCTTACGGATCGCGGAATATACTGCTACAAGGTGATGCCTTTCGACCTCAAAAATGTTGGAGTCACATATCAACGCTTAGTAAACAAGATATTTGCTAATCAACTCGGAAACACGATGGATGTTTACATAGATGACATGCTGGTGAAGTCACTAGAAGCAAAGGATCACGTAACACATTTGGAGGAGTGTTTCAAACAGTTTAACTCACGCAACATAAAGCTGAACCAGACAAAGTGTAGATTCGCGGTCACGTCCGGAGAGTTTCTTGGTTACTTAGTTACTCATCGAGGTATCGAAGCAAACCCCAAGCAGATTGACGCGCTTATCCAGATGGCTTCGCCAAAGATAAAACGCGAAATGCAAAGACTGACTGGGAGGGTAGCTGCGCTCAACAGATTTATTTTGCGATCTATCGATAAATGCTTACCCGTCTATGACACTTTACGAGGAAACAAGAAGTTCGAATGGAAGGATAAATGCGAAGAAGCCTTCCAGCAGTTGAAGGAATACCTTGCTAATCCGCTGGTACTTGCAAAGCCAGTCGAGGGAGAGCCACTCTTCTTGTACACCGTAATCTCTGCCATAGCAGTAAGTGGAGTGCTCATTTGAGACGAACGGGAGAGCATAAACTAATTTTTTACGTCAGCAAGACTCTCACCGACGCAGAGACAAGCTACCCGCAAATGGAGAAGTTGGCTTTATCGGTTGTCATGTCCGCCAGAAAACTAACTAAGGCCATACTTTCAATCACACTCCATTGTGGTCATTAGTCCTTTCCCCCTGTGATCCGTTTTGCATAGCCCAAGTCAATATTGGAGATTGGCCAAGTGGGCTATCGAGCTGAGTGAGTACGACATCGGTATCGTGGGTGAACTTGCGTGAAATCGCAAGTGCTAGCTGATTTTTTGATCGAACATCCGGAGAAGTGCCTTGCTGAAGGAAATCCGAGTTCGGATTGGCAACTCCACGTTGACGGCTCGTCATCTAAAAATGGCTCAGGTATTGGGATATGTCTTACATCACCGATGGGCGAGATACTTGAACAATCTTTCCGCCTAGGTTTTCGTGTCTTCAACAATGAAGCAGAGTACGAAACCCTCATTGCCAGAATAAAGCTCGTGCAAGGACTCAAGATTGACTGCATTCGCGCGTTTTGCGATTCACAGTTACTTGCGAACCAATTCAGTGGGGAATACGCTGCTAAAGACGATCGTATGGAAGCATATCTAAAGATCGTCAAAGACTTGACTGCGCAGTTCAAAGAATTCACTCTCACACGTATTCCGCGAGGAGAAAACACTTCGGCTTATGCACTAGTAGCTCTCGCATCTACTTCTGATCCAGACTTGAAGCTGATTATCCCGGTGGAATTTATCGAACACCCGAGTATCACCCTTTCAGAAACGGTGAGTGTAGTTACTCGATCTCAAGCTGCCAGTAAGCAAAGGAGAAAGTCAGTACACCAGACGCCGCTGAGGACAACGCCGAAGAACAAGAAGCCATAACCAACAATTCAGTAGTCCAAGACGAGACGTTCACGGTAGATAAAGGACCCGAATCTCAAACAGAAACAGATGCAGTCAACGAGGATGAAAATCCTGCAAATGTTGACGAGGAAGAAATGGCCATGGACGAGGATTCAATTCCCCTTTCTCTCGACGTCAACCCCCTTCACAAAACTGAAGTTTTCGATATGGACAAAACGTCACGGGAAATGAAATACGACTGCGACAAAGGGTGGCTTGATGACATCCGAGGATACATCTGCGATGGTATCTCACCATCCGACAAGTGGGCGGCTCGTAAGCTTCGGGCGCAAGTGGCTCGTTACATCTGTCTCGATGGGAATGTTTTCAAATGGAGATTTTCGGGACCATTACTCGTCTGGATTGAAGAAAATGAGGCAAGAACAATCATGGAGAAAGTCCATAGTGGTTCATGTGGTAACCATTCAGGAGGACGAGCTTTGGCGATAAAAATCAAACGACACGGTTATTATTGGCCGACTATGATACAAGATTGCGAGAAGTTCTCTGCTAGATGTGAGAAGTGTCAACGTCACGCACCAATGATTCATCAGCCAACCGATATGCTTTCCTCAATATCATCACCTTATCCGTTCATGCGATAGTCCATGGACATTTTTGGACTTTTACATCCTTCGAAGTAGAAACGATTCTTACTGTTCTTGACGGATTATTTTTCGAAGTGGGTGGAGGCAGATTCTTACGCCAGTCGAAAGTTTCGTATGGAAAAATATCATATGCCGACATTGAGTCCCATACGAGATCGTCACCGATAATGGTTCGCAATTCATCTCCACAAGGTTTGAAACTTTCTGCGAAAAATGGAAGATCAGACTTAGCAAGTCCACTCCAAGGTATCCACAATGAAACGGCCAGGCAGAAGCAGTAAACAAGACAATTCTCGACGGTCTAAAAAAGCGTCTTGACGAAAAGAAAGGACGGTGGCCTGACGAACATGTAGGAGTGATGTGGTCTCATAGAACAACACCGCGATGAACAATCAACGAAACTCCATTCGCTATAGTTTACGGGACAGAATGCGTCATTCCACTGGAGATACATTTTCCAGGAGTCGGCCGAAGACTTCTCCCAAAACAAGAAGGGCTTAATCACTTATTGATGCTTGATGAGTTGGACTTGATCAATGAAAGGCGGGATCAAGCTTTGATCCGAATTCAGAATTACCAGAACGCAACGGCAAAGTAGTACAACTCTCACGTACGAAATTGACAGTTCTATGAAGGAGACTTAGTCCTACGAAGGGTTTTTAGAATACAGCAAAATGGAACGGCGGCAAACTTGGAGCAAATTGGGAAGGACTTTACAAAGTCACAAAAGTAGTCTGACCCAGAGTATATGAACTCGCCATCATGTCTGACGGTCCAATACCAAGATCGTGGAACGCAATGCATCTCAAGAAGTACTATCCTTAAGGTACTTTACATGAACTACGGGGTGGCTTGATCCCTGCAAAGCGTACGTAGGCAACTCATCTTCGGATGGGTTCAGTTGCCCCCCCTCCCCTCTTTAAAAAAGGAGGATAGTGGATACGTATACTCGTATACTCCCACCTTTATAATAGGCTCTACGTCTACTTAATGCAAGCTTTTCGAAGATAAGATCATCATATCACATCCTTTACGGATTACTAAAGCCTTAACAAAAACAGGCATCCCATTCGCATCCTTTACGGATTACTCAAAGTCTTAACTAGACATCTCATCTCACTCTCGTTGCTACTGGCCACAACAACGAACTGCTATATCCTTTACGGATCTAACTATTACATCCTAGCGGATTAAAAGCGCGCGTTATATAAATGTCTATGTCCATTATCGGAGCGGATATGCTTACGGTAGCGTATCCGTAAACCGAAATGCTCATCTTAAACCCAACAAATAAATCATTGGTCGAAACACCTATGCTCTTATCGGAGTAGATATGTTTACAGTAACATATCCGTAAACCAAAATGTTCATCTTAAACCCAACAAACGAATCGTTGGTACTAACACCAAAGCAAAATACAGCGAGGTACATCAGCGGTTAAACATTTTATGATACTTGGTGGCTGAAACAAATTAGTCCACCTCGGATAAAAAAGTGTTCAGCAACGAGATTCGGAAATAAAGAAACAACACTACAATAGCAAAACCATAAGGCATAAATAACAAGTCAATATGAATAAAGCCATCCATGCACCATATTCAAATAAAGTCAAGCACAATGACATAAAACGGGATAAGCCAAGCTATAGTCTTCGGCATATCCTTAGTAACGGGTTTGACGATCTTCGTCATCGACAACCTTACCCTTGGAAGATACATCGTCATCAGCCTCGAAGCAGGCTCATCGGAGGATTCGGTCATCGTCCTGGATTCGGAAGCCCTCTTCAAACCAAGCAAAGACAGATCAGGAGTACCCCTGTTGGATCTATAGAAAATATGAACCCCAACATTTGCCCCTAACGCTTTGACGGGCTTGTTACCTAGCATAACATTGGCCGAATCCTCAGAAATCGGTGAAACCACCAAGTCGCTCTCCAACTCGGTAACCAACCTGTCGAACTCATTGTCAGCACCATCGTACCTAGCTTTCCACCCGTGGAGTTTCTCAACTTCGGCCTCCAACAAGGGGGGTACGTCACCACGAAGCAATGCAATGAATTCAAGATTACCTTCGATTTGGGCGAGATCAACCATGTTACTTTTCGACGACCCGCCCAAGCTCTGAAGCTTCTCCTTGGCTCGATCAACCTTGGCCTGGAATTTCTTTGCCATTTTATGCATCGCCGTCTTCTCAGCTCGCTCCACCTTCTTGTCGGTCATGGCCTTCTCCGAGCTTAGCAGCCGTTGAAGCTCGGCCCTGAGCATCCTGTCGAGCCCGAGAAGACTCTAATCGAAGAACCCTATCATTGGCTTGGCCGCGCCTCTCCTTGTGAAGTTCCACCTCAGCCTCCAAGTGTTCTTTCTGTTTTGATGCTCTCTCCATCGCGACATCACGCTCGCGCTCAGCTTCGTCAAGCTTGGTCTGGAGTTCTTTCGCCGCTCTCCTTGCACGCTCGACTCTCCTCGCATTCTTTCAGGCATCCGACTCGTAGGCAAATGCCATTTTGTTGATGGAAGCCAGAAACTGAACAAAAAGAGAAGGTTAGATATCACACTTTCAACAAAGTGATAAAAAAAAGGAGAAAAGAGAGTCGGCATAAAGAACCTTAGCACCACAAAGAGACATATCGGAATATTGTTTGCTCTGAAACAGAGTATCGGGAGGAGGGAAGCAATCCCCCGTAGAAACGAGTAGCCGATGCCGATGCGTTGTCGAAAACCATCTCAGAAGAGAACGGCAGAGATACGGGCTCCGAAGGCGGTTTTTGCTCGGCAGTATCGCGAATTAGAGCATTACGCCTTTTGCGTTTAGGAACATCGTCTTTAGGAGGCCCTTTCCCTTTGTCGGCCTTCATCACGGTACGTCTCCGGGCTAGCTTCCCCTGGTCGGCTTCCTCAATCGTGTCCATGGCCTTTCCGCTTATGCGCCGAGCCGGAGATGAAGTTGGTTGCCTAAGACCCATCACGATCTCACTTGCTTTGGGAATGGACGGAGCCAACAAGGACGCCTCTTCAGCCAGGTCTGCCGTGGGAAGAACAAGGGCAACACTTGGAGTTGGGTGCTCGTAGGAAACTTCAGCTTTCCCTTGCTCAGCTTTTGCATAAACTTCGGCCTCCATCCTTTCACGAACCGTTGATCGCTTTCCCATAGCGTTCCTTGTACCACTGGAAGAAGACGAAGAAGTCAAACTTGAAGAACAATAACTGAAATGTCGAGCTCGTGCTTTCCCTACTCTCTGAAGAGTAAAATTTCTTTGCCAATTACACTCACCGGAAGCAAGAGTCTCGCAAAGTGTAATTATGTCTGGAGGGCACCTTGGGATCGGATTAGAAACTGCAAAACCAACAAACAAAGCAGAGGATCGCTATATATTCGACAAAGCAGAAACATTCATAAAGCTATAGATTGGCTACCGATTTCTCTGCATCTGGTCCTAATCTTCTTAGTCCAATCGGCACCAACCGAAGCTTCGAAAATAGGCACAAAGAAAAAGTAGTCTTCCCAATATCTATCTTTACTTGGAAAACCTCAGATAATCTTACGGTGGACCTTGTTCGAGATGGAGTAGAGAAACTTATCCTTAGAACGAAACTTCTGAATGGATAGCAAGTTCAACAAGTGATCCACGGTAACCTCCTCATCGCACTCAAAACTACGAACCAAAAGTCCAACCAAGTACTGAATACCCCCAAGGAGCTATTTGCAACCAAAGCCAACCTATGCTTCCATAGATACTCAAGAATGATCCTTGGTATGGGCAACCAGAGAAAGCACATGTAGAAGCAACTTTCGTACAAGGTGAAACACCCCTCGGGAGGCTCATCGGCTCGATCTAGCAGTGACGGGAGGATAAGCTCAATCTCTTCGGAGATATTGAACCGATGCCTAAGACTCTCCAAAGATTATGCAGTAGAAAGGGTAGATCTCGGAGGATCGGGTACCTCACGCTTGGATTCACTCTTAGAAGCTCGTCGCTTTGAAGAACACACTTGGAGATCCGCGTCTCGCCTCATCTTAGCAAAATTAAAACTCCAATTCTCCGCTTTGATTTTCACTTCAAAAGGATTCAACGTTTTGTCAATCAAAGGAGCAGTGAAACCAGTCGGGCTCGTCATACGATTGCCGACTTCGTCAGGATCACGAAAGTCTACAAACCTTCTCAGCTCTTCGGATTCATTAAACATACTTGTAGGCTCGGTGAGAATTCTTTTCGGCAAAAGGAGACCTCGGCAAGGCACTTCGGCGGAAAGGTGTCTTCGGCAAAAAAGCCTCTTCAGCAAAAAAGTGCCTTTGGCAAAGTTCTTCGGCAAAGGCGAGAACCACTTCGGCAGAAAGGTGTCTTCGGCAAAAAAGCATCTTCGGCAAGAAGCTTCTTCGGCAAAGGCACTTCGGCGAAAAAAGGACTTTGGCAAAGAGAAAGGGCTTCGGCAAAGGGAAGTCTTCGGTATGGAGAAAGATCACTTCGGCAAAGAGAGAAGGTTTCGGCAAGAAAAAAGACTTCGGCAAAGAGAAGTCTTCAGCATGGAGAAAAATCACTTCGGTAAAGCCACGAATCGGACCTGAGGACGAGTTGACATCGGCAAAGCTACGAATGGGGGAAGCCACGAATCAAGGACGGTTGGAAGAAGAGAGAGCTCGGCGGCCGCCGGCGAGAGAAAAAAAAAACAACCTAAAAAAAAAATCTTTAAATGAAGGAGAGAGAAGGGAGGAAGGGAGTTACCTTATATTCTTGAAGGTTTTTGAGAATTGAAGAGTGAGGGAGAAATGAGAAAGAGTGGAGACTCTTAAAGCAAAAGGGTGATGTCCTCATGCCTTGGGAATCGTGCAAAACACAGTTGCATGAAGAAATTTCTACTGGATATGAGATTACCAATCTGAAGACAAAGAACCTGGCTCAGCAAATTCGACGTAATCAAGTTTGGCAGAATATCAAACGCAACGGACTCGACATGATGCATTGATCCCAGCTTGGACTTCCTTTACCTTGGACTATCATAACTGAAACTACCAAGCTGGGGGGCTAACTGTTGGGGTCAGAATCCACCCAGCTGAGATCAATGGGAAATGACTAAGTATAGGAATACGATGAATTGGATAAGGCCTAAGCTAACGAAGCAGCTAAGGACTAAGCCATACGAAGTCATGGCCGAAGCCAATTCTACACGAAGTCATGGCCGAAGCCAATTCTATATGAAATCATGACCAAAGACAATTCTATACGAAGTCATTGCCGAAGCCAATTTTACAGGAAGTCATGGCCGAAGCCAATTCTACACGAAGTCATGGCCGAAGCCAATTCTATACGAAGTCATGGCCGAAGCACATTATACACGAAGTCATGGCCGAAGCCAATTCTATACGAAGTCATGGCCGAAGCCAATTCTATACGAAGTCGATTATATACAAAGTCAATTCTATACGAAGACAGTGTGGCCGAAGACAGTCTGGCCGAAGGCAGTGAGGCCGAAGTCAATTCTATACGAAGTCAATTCTATACAAAGTCGCGGCCGAAGTCAATTCCATACGAAGTCATGGCCGAAGCCAATTCTATACAAAGTCAATTCCATAGGAAGTCATGGCTCGGCAATACGGTGAGCCGGCAAGCTTGGCAAGCAGGCAAGCTCGGCAACACATTGACAAGCTCGGCAACACGGTGAGCCGGCGAGCTCGGCAACATGATGACGAGCCGGCAAGCTCGGCAACATGATGATGAGCCGACGAGCCGGTGAACTCGAGAGAAGTTGGAGGCTGAGCCCAGCTGTAAAGCCTAAGATGTCATAACCGACTTGCAAAAAGGAAATCCCGAAGAATAAGGAAGTTTTTCTTTATCGTTTTGGAAAAGACCTAGCCGACTGATTCCTGTATAAATAGATATATACCCCTTTGAGAAAGAGATCCGCAATTTACTTAGCAAAACCCTAGACTTTTTGCTCTTAAACTCTTGTACGCAAAAACTTTTCAAAACAGCTCAATAAAACAATCTTTGGATCTTCGTTTTCGTGGTTTATATGCAGAAGTTTCAGATCCCTTAAAAGTTTCATGACAAATCCAATTGTGTTGATTTCGACCCCACAGCGTTCAAGAGGCTGAATAGAATGACCTTGTAGCAATATATCCCACGATCCATTATGAATGCTGTCTTTTCTCTGTCCTCAGGATTCATCGGGATCTGGTTGTACCCTGAAAAATCATCCATCAATGACAATAGCTTATTCCCGGTTGTTGCCTCTCCCAAACGGTCAATGTGTGATAGTGGGAAATTGTCCTTCGGACATGCCTTGTTCAGGTCGGTGAAGTCTACACACACTCGCCACTTTCCGTTCTTCTTTTTCACCATGACAGGGTTGGCAAGCCAGTTCGGGTATTTAACCTCGGTGATTGACCCAACTTTTAACAGCCGTTCTACTTCCTCATCGACAGCCTTTGCTCTTTTGGGGCCTAGTTTTCTCCTCTTCTGCTTTACTGGTTTGAAAGTCGGATCTACATTCAACTCATGCGATGTTACATCGATGGCAATGCCCGGCATATCTTCTGCAGTCCAAGTGAAAGTATGTACGTTCTTCTTTAGGGAAGAGATCAATTTTTCTTTAATAGTTTCTTCTAGTTTGGCTCCGATTTCGACACATCTTTATGGGTTGTCATTGTCGATGCAAACTGAGATTACGGGATCATAAGTTGGTCCATTTTCTTCTTCGTGAACCCCGGTTATCTGTAATTGCTATAAGAATTTAGCTAGGTTGTTTGCCTCCTCTCAGTTCGTCTTCAGCTTCCTTTGCTTTGTCTTCGTACTTGGCTCAGTCACTGGATTTCAAAAATTGTGCCCAGCCAGAAAGCATATTCAGATTCTTTCTGATTTTCGCTAATGGTTTTGATTTCGTTTGGCATTGGGAACTTTATGCGAAGGTGGTAGGTTGACGGAACAACTCTCATGGAGTTTATCCAAGGCATTCCCATGATTACGCTGTATATGGCGGGGTGATCAGCCACTGAAAACTCTATGATTTTTGTCACTCCTCCGGCTTGGACAGGTAACTTGATTGTTCTAAGGATCATCGTGGTTTATTCCGAAAATCTAGTTAGTGGCTTCGGAGTTGCTGTCACTTCGGAAAGGCTGATCTCCAAGCATCTTAAAGTTTCACAGAAAATAACATCGACAGAATTTCCAGTATCTATCAATACTCGGGCAACATCATGATCTACCACAATCAGTTCGATGACAAGCGGGTCATTGTGAGGTTGTTCGATGCCAACTGCTTCCTTCTGTTCGAAGAAAATAACATCATTCGGGAGATTGGCTGGAGCGGCCCAATGGGTGCTAGCATCCGCTCGGCGTTGAAAAACTTTGATTGCAGAGATGGTGTCCATGCAGAATTGAGATCCTCCCATTATCATGTTGATTCTCCTTCTGGGTCCCTGTTGCGTTGCCTCGTCATTTTGTCTTCCTCTCTTAGTGGGCTCGTCGGCTTGATTCTCCTGGTGAGGTTGTTTTACCTCGTCGTTGTGTTCAAAATCTTTCAGACTGACCGCATCACCTAATTTTCCTTCCGTAAGTTTTGCCGCGAGCAACAGGCTGAGGCTTCTGCAGTTTGTGGTAAGATGTCCGTACTGGTGATGATGTTCGCAATAAGTCTTTTTGTCGTACGTACTGGTATTTCTTTTCCAAGTATTCCATGATACTTTTTCGCGACCAGCTCCTACCTAATAGTTGTGGGCGCCTCCGAAGTTAGGTCCTTCTTGACCGTGATGAGAGAAACCGCTGTTCTGAGGGTTTTTCTTGAAGTTTGTTGAGGTTATGTTGGTATTCTGAATGTTACTTCGGCTCGTCGTTTTTGCTGAACCATACCTTTGTGACATGACTTTCATTTCCTCTTCGTTGATGATGAAATCCAAGGCCCGGTGCAATGCATCTTGGATCGCTAGTGGCTGGTTCAACGCAATCGCTTCTCTGAAATGCGACTCATACCACATGGATTTCCTTAGGGCAGTCAGAGCAGCTTTATCGCTTACACCGTCAACTTTAGATATAATCTTTTTGAAACGCTCCATAAAACTTCGTAGTGATTCTGTCGGGCCTTGAGATAGAGTCCACAGGTCGGGCGTCAGAAGCCCCACGATCCATGAACATGGAATAATTCTTTAAAAAGCAGCGGATAACTGATCGAAACTATAGATAGAATTACGATTGAGAAGTGAAAACCACTCTAGGGCTGCTCCTTTGAGATATTCTACAAATATGAGGCAAAATCCGGCGTCTCTCTCATCTTCGCTGAGATTGACTCGTCCCATTGCTATACAAAATGCCATTATGTGAGCTTTCGGGTCGGTCGTTCCTTCGTAGAATGGGATTTGAATTTTTCTGGGGTTAGATACTCTTGCTCTTGTTATCCGAGCTGTGAATGGCGTCTTCTGCGTTTCTTCCAACACGCGGCCTATTTCAGGTGCCGAGCTAATCGCTTTATGTACTTGGGATTTGAAGGCTTTTACCTCGGCAGCATCCTGAGCCAGAGAAGCGCGAATTTTGTCAAGTTCTCTGCTATTGTCATGGCTTGTCGTCCTCGGTGTACTGGTATGTCCGGAAGGCCTCGTTTGATTCGTTCTTTGCGGCTCGTCTTCATGGTGTTCTTGGCAGGCCCAGAAGATATCTTCTTCCCCGTCCGTCGAATCCCCTAGTTGACTTGTCTTATTTTCTCTGGCTAATGGTGCCGGGAAAAACCTGCGTCGGTTAAGTCCTCAATCGCTTGGTTTCCTACGGCATCGGTCGAGCCATCTGGTCTTTTATTGTCATTGTTGATGGCAAATTGGACACGTCTATCGGTGGTTCTGGTGGCTCGGATCAACTCGGGCGGTTCGTTGGTTATATTTGACCTGGCAGTCACTGGAGTTTGCTCATCATACCGAGCCGGAGATGGTAGATCTCCTAACATCCTTGGCATGTTGCCGATCATATCACGAGGAGTGGACGGATTGAGGGGTGTTGGATTTATGTCGAAGAGTTGTCTTTAGAACCTCCTTATCAGAGTTACTCCCGGTACCAAACGTCCGGTACGGGAACCTCGGGCTCGCTGCTCTGATGCCAGTGCGTGGAGTTTCTCGCTCAACGAGGTGTTTGCTTTATCTTATTCGTCTACCTTTTTTAGCAGTGTGGATAGCATATTCTTCATCTCGGCTAGGGATTCTGTAACGGTTTCAGTGTTTTTTTGGGGGATCTCCCCTTGGAGGAGTGGTCGTAGAGTTATCTGCGGTGTTGGTGATTTGATCTCCGTCGATCATCTTTCAGATCTCAATCTCAACAATCCAAAGAGTAAGAAAGTCTCTAATTCCTCACAGATGGCGCCAAATTGTGGGAGTCAAAACTCGCACAACTAAACTTGGTTGAGAAATTAGGGGAACATAAACTTTTGGATATTGATTGCAGACAAAGAGATTCAAAGATGGTTTTTATTGTTGATTTGATAAGCTTTAGAATACAAAATTGTTTAAAGTGTAAAGTCTATTGCTCTCTCTAATTGTCCCTCTCTTTCGAATGTCCTCTCTTTCTTTTATAGACTTCAGATTCCACCGTCCTAGCGAGAATATCTTAATCTTTCCTTTTTCTTCGGGGATTTGTATTGCCTTTTCTTCTTTGGACTTGTATTTCCTTTTCTTCCTTGGCCGACTTCCGTATTTACTTTGTTCGTTGGTTCGGCCCAAATCTTGAAATGACCTGTGAAGGCGTCGCCTCGGCCCACGAGGGAGATATTTTGCCTCGGCCCATTGGAAAGGTTGCCTCGACGCGTGTTGACACTCACCTCGGCCAAAGGTGAAGTTTGCCTCGGCACGTGCTGATACGCCTCAGCACGTGGCAACATTTGCCTCGGCGTATGCTGATACGTCTCGGCACGTGGCAACATTTGCCTTGGCGAGTGTTGATATGCCTCAGTATGTGGCAAAGTTTGCCTCATCGCGTGCTGATACGCCTCGACATGTGGCAACATTTTCCTCGGTGCGTGCTGATACGCCTCAGCACGTGGCAATATTTTCCTCGAAGCTTGCTGATACGCCATGGCACATGGCAACATTTGCCTTAGCACGTGCTGATACGCCTTGGTTTGTGGCAACGTTTGGCTAGGCTCATAACTTTGTCGTCCTAGCCCAACTGTTGATCTTGGTGGGTGAAAACTGACCCCAACATAGCTGTTGGGAGGATTTCAAAGGAAATCCAAATGGAAAAGTTATTAGAAGCATGGGAGCAAGTATATTGTTCATCGGAAGCAACTAACAGGAAAGGAATCGATATCAAAAAAGTACTCAGGAAAGACGCAATATCGAAGAATCAGCTACGAGTCATGAATAATTAACAGGAATAAGTTATATGCTTTAATCTGAACTCGAATCAAGAGTTAAGGGCTTCAGGTGGAATAACTGTGAGAAGAAGCATAAAATCTGAAATTAGGATTTAAATGAGTCTCGGAAAATCAAAAGATTCAGAGACAGAGAAGATGATTCAAGGTTCATGGGTTTACCCGGAGTCATCGGGAACAGCGGAGAAGACAAAGCAGTTCGTCGGAGAAGCTGTTAAGGAGAAGAACACATGTTGAAGTTTTATGGCTTCGCAAATATAAATTTCAGAATTTCTTTGAATTTGCAATCTCAGAAAGGGACAATCTAAATTTGTCACAGTAAAAGGATTAAGAGTATCGTTAATGAGTGGAGTTGGACATGGGCTTAAAAAACACAATAATTGGTATCAGATCCCATGGTTCAGAGTACAGGTGGACCTAGAGAAGTGGGTGTGAGCTGCAAATTTGTTGTGGGAGGAGAACCCTCAAGGTGATCTTGCGATTAAGGGTGCCGGTGGCTTGTGTAGAAAATCTTCCTAACGGTGTCCCACGGTTAGGTGAAGAGTTTCGTTGGTGAGTACGGCGGTACAAGATGAGTGCCAGGTTTCGCTAGAGGTTGGAGGCCAAGGGTTTGTATGGTCCTTGGTTTGAGGGGAGGATTGTTGGGATATCAATCCAAAGTCCCACATCGAAAGATTAGACAATAAGGATCTAATATATAAGCCATGTCAAACTCTAATTAGTATGACGCCTTTTGGAAAGGAACCCAAAAACAAATTCATGCGACTTTGCCACCTGGGTTCAAAGTGGACAATATCATACTAATGGGGAGTTGGACATGGGTTTGAAAAGTCCAACAAAATTTTACCATGATTTATGAATCCCAAGGAATAACCAAGCTCTTGAATCTCATCTTAATACTCCACCATATTTTCCAATTTCTGCATCTGCAGTGGTTGGAAAATTGCGTCGATCTTTTTTTCACCGACGTTTTTGCACATATCTGCACTTATGACAATGAAAAACAAGAGTGCATGAGGTCTGAAAAAGAGGTAAGGTTTATATGTGTGATACCAACTAAAAGTGAGCTGGCCATTCAGAAAAGAATGGTGATTCGTTTGAATGTGTGAATGTGTGAAAAGAATAAGACGTCATGAATGTGTGATTCATTTTCCTGATCTAACATCTTAATGAGAAATATTTAAAAATCAGATTACTAGTCAAATAAAGTAGACACAAAATCATATCCATTAAGATAAATGCATATAAAAAATTTCAGCAGGAAGTTCCGTCATGGAGTTTATGAATCGTCTGTCCTGAACAAAACCATGTAACAATGATCACTAAATCGTAGAATCAAAGCATATATTCCTAGAAAAATGCATAATTCCCAACATAGAATTTTGACTCAGTAAAACGACTCAATAAAAATATTAAAATCACTCAAGACATAAGAAAATAAAAAATGCATTAGTAAATGACAAAAGCTCCCCAGACTTACTTAACACCGTCCCGGAGTGAAAGTAGTCAATAGAAGGGAATAAACAGACTCAATAAAATTAAAAATAAAGATAAAAATAAAATAAAGATAGGGATAGATAGTGGACGATACACCTGGATCAGAATATCGGATAAAATGACTCTGGTGAATCAGACTCGTAATGAAGAATCTCTGTCTCATCGGAATCAGTAACAAATCCCTGACTTTGCTATCCAAACTCAGTGTGTGCTGTTTCTCATGATCACGTGAGTGGTGATGACTAATGGCATCATCAAGTGTGTCCTAATCCTGACCAAACCCTGACACTAGTGAAAAATGGCCCAAACCATCATCGGGTCTCGCCTCAACTTTGCTCCATGATGAATTCCTGAAGAAGTAAGGTATGGATCTCCTAACTGCTTTGACAAGCGTGAAAATAAATTTGCCTTGCCTATGCACATTGGCCTCAAGAATAGCTCTCTGCTCTCGTTCCTCTACTAGAGTGGCATAGAACCATCAATCCGTGTTGGTACGCATAGGGGATGTAACGGGCTGGACTAAATAAGGTGTAATATAGGGAGAGGGATGTGATATGGAGGGTCTAGGTGCCTCTCCAAACTAACCTCGAAGTGCTGCTTGAGCCTTGGAGCGATGGTAAAGAGAAACTCCGACAAGTGGACAGTCTGGTGCGCACATAAACCAAAGAGATCGAGGAGGATCAAAGAAGGGATTACCTTCACTTAAGGTTGGAAGAGAGTAACAAGGAAGAAGTATGCATTGGTTATCTTCCTCATACGTTGGTGTGAAGAGATAGCCAAACCAATCAGAGTCTTCAAACCATCCACAAATAAAGTGTTTCTTCTGAAGTGCATAAAGATTGAGCTTGTTCTCATCTTTCAAATGTGGTGCAAGGCTGATATCAACTCCACATGCTAGCATTATGGTCGTGATAGTACCACCAAAATCACTAGAAGCGTTCTTCTCCTTCTTTTCCTTAGCCGCATCATGCTTAACTTTAAGGAAACGCTTAGCCCAAAGAGATCCAAATTTCACCTTCTCGGGTGACTCCACAAAGGGTGCAATGAGGATAAGAAACTCATCTTTTCGGACTAAACTATGCTCATTCCTACTGAAAATTAATTGAACGATAAGGCGATGCATGTATCGAATTGCTGGATGAGTGATCCTAGAATCCTTGGAAGCGCCCGGCTTAATCCTCTTATTAACAAACCTCAACCAAGTGTCATAGTGAACCTTACTAGAGGTGAATGCAATCTGATCATGACACTCAAAACCAAGGATGTTACATAACTTGGCGATACTCAAAGCATAAGATTGCTCACCAATCGAGAATGTGTGAATTCCTTCCTTTGCCTTCAGGTCTTTAGTGTCCGCATAAGCTAGTGTCACCATGCTAAGGAACTCACGGGTTAGCTCTTCATAAATGTGGTGAGAAATCTCAACAAACGTCCTTAACCCCAAAGCGTCGAGATGCCATTCAATATCCCTTAAACCAAGCAAATCAATGGTCTCATAATCAATACGTAATGTGGAGATTATCTTGATCTGTTTCAGTGCCTCTTTGTAGTTAAATCCAGCATCCATTGCTGGCCCAACTTGCTTCAAAAAAATCTTTGGTGTTTCGAACACAACTCGGGTTGTTTTTGGCCTCGGTTTCCTCGATTTTCTCTTGGGCTGTCGAGTTGGATTGTTTGTGTAACTTCCACAAATCTCATGGGTTCTTCAACTATCTCATCATCTTCATCACGTAGATGATATAACCAATCGTTTCATCATCATCTTGTACAATGCTCTTTACATGTCTCTTTGTTGAATCATATGACGGGTTTTTTTAACGAGAAGGTCTAGGGACTTGTTTCCCTTGTTCTTGGATAATCAAAGGCTTCTCTTTCGGTCTTGATATCCTCTTAGACAGTCTTCTAGTCTTGTCTCTTTCCATTAAAAATAATCCCTACAATATCAAATTCTCAAAGAACATGACATGACTTTGAAAATTTCAACAAATACCAAAGAATTGATTCCAATGCTATATATAATCAATTACGAGCATAATGAGACATAAGAAACATTTAAGTGTGATTTCCAAAGGAAAATCAAAATTTCTCAAATTTAATCATAATTTTCGGGTTTAATGCTAATGACACATGAAAATTATCAAAATTTTGCAAATTAAGCTCTAATATGCCAAAATTTATATAAATCATATGTATATATGATAAATCCATATCAATGAATGCAGTAACATCATTAAAACCACTCAAATTCATGTAGAATGAAAAACCCAAAATTTTAATTTTGTGAAAATTTGAATTAAAGGTGTAAACATGTCATAAATCCATCAATAATGCTAATTCCATGATTAAACAAACTTATCTAAGTGAATTTAAACTAATTCCATGAGAAATCCCAAAAGTGCATAAACTTGAAATTTGAGAAAATTGGGTTTATAGAAACCATACCTTTGAGTTTAATGAGGAATAAGTTAGGAAATCAAAATCCTCTTGAAAATCTACTTGAAATCAAGTGATTTGAGCAAAACAATTTTAGTTTTTGAGGGTTCTTGTGTTCAAGAACACTTGGGACAGACAAAAAGTACAAAAACGAGGTAATATGATGCCTTAAATCCGAATTTTTTAAGTGTTTTGGGTTAAAATCGGTTTAATCCCGGTTTAGGATCGGTTTGGTTTTAAAAAAATAATACCAATTAATTAAATTCAAATTTGTATATAAAAAACAATATTATTACTCTTATAATTACCCTAAACCTATAAGATTAACTTCTATATATTTATACAGTATAAAACATATTGCAAAAACCTTATTATAAAAATTTATCTTTCGGATTTATTATTATGAAACAATATAATAAATAAAATTACAAATAAACTAACATCATATTGTTATGAAATAATTAAAATGTTCATTAATTATTATATAATTTATAAGATATGGAAATTAGAATTTATGAAATATGAATACACTAAAAAAAAAAAAAAAATCATAATCAGTAATTCATTTCTCAAACAATTATATAATCAATACTCCATCTGTATCATAATAGTTGATGTTTAAAGATTTTACACACAAATTAAGAAAACATTAAATTCTTTATTTTTTCTAAATTAAAACATCATTTATCATTCACTTAAATACAATTCAACCAATAGTAAATCAAACTGCAGAATTCAAATAGTCATATCAAATAAATACATTTAATTTTGTATTGGAAACTGGAAAAATATCTACTTTAAAAAATAAAAAAAATTCTAGAAAATCAAATAAAATGATACAGACGGAGTACTAATTTTTTTGACATCTAAATAAAAAATCGGATATCATTAAATAACAATCTTCAAAATCTTGGTAACTACTGTAACTAACCTTTTTTCCACGTAATCATTAAAATATCTTACCAAAAACTCAAAATCTAATTTAATTATCATTCAACCAAAAAAATAAATGTAACCCACTCTAAATAAGTTTATGGAGGATTGTAATCTTGGATAGAATGTTTTTTCCAAGGAATATTTCTAAAATTCAAACAAAATTATCATAACAATAATATTTAACAGTTAATTATCATAATTACTAATTTCATTTTAGATAAAGATAGGATAATTATCTGATATATTATCGGCTTAACTTATAAAAATAAGTACCCACTCATTTCCTATATAAAGAGCACCATGTTCAACACATTTTCAATCTCAAACTTTTTCATTTTCAAAATTAGTAATTATGGCGGTTACTTTGAAGAACATGGTGAAACTTCTTTATCTCTAGTATGAGAGCAAGAAATCCATGGTGGTATGAGAGAAATAAACCCTCATGGATAAACAATGGAATCCATCGCTTTCTTCGATAAATAGAGTTTCCTTAATTCAATTTCTTCTCTTTTCTGATGTTCGATCGATCGATCGATCACTTATAGTGTAATCGATCGATCACTTATAGTGTAATCGATCGATCACTGCTTCATTCCTTTCTTGCTTCAGCTCAAACCCAGATCGACCAGTCTTCAGAAATTTAAGCATATTTTGAGATCTAATCTTTGGATTTGAATGATACGACTTGATAATGAAAGGTAACACTCCCACCTATCTTGTGTCAAAACATGATCTCGATTCAAAGGTGGAAATGTCTCCATCTGATGCAAAATTTTGATGCTCAGAAGATGTCCAATCTCCAAAATGCTTGTTTTGCATCATTTTTGGCCTAAATTACTCCAATTTCATGTAAAGACTATGAAAACTACAAAAAAAAATACTAAAATAGCAATAAAATGCTAAAATACAAGTAGTTTTTTTAATTAAAAAGCTATTAAAAATAAAATAAAAGCGGTAAAATATGAGGTATATCAAAAGCTAAGTAAAAACCAAATTTGGTGGTTGATGCAAATAACTAAAATACAGTAAATTAAAGTGTTGTAAACAATAATATTAAAGCGTTAGACATTCAAGGCATTCTCAGGGATTAATGGGTCGAATTATTCAGGATCTATTTCTAGAGGCATTGACATCGTTTTCCTTTGTTCTAGAACGCAAAGTACTATTATATGACTAAACCACTCTCGTGGCAGATAGTCAACTATGTCTAAAATATCCTATTAATCAACTCTCGCAGAATCGCAGTCAATAATTGATAAATTAAACAAGCATTCATATTCAAGTTCAATTGTTCACCTAACTCAGTAACTCAACTCTCGCAGGTTAAAGCGTTAGGCCCATCAAACATCATATCAGAACAACAACTCAAGTGATGTGCAAACCAAAGTCATTCTCATATCAAGTTCTAAATGATCAGTAACTACTATATTCCTAGATCTTATCTATCGAACCATGGAAAACCCCTTGAATTTGCCCCTAGTCCCAACAAAGGATCTATTCATTCATGACAAAGTATAGAAAAATAGATAAATTCATAATCATTAAGAACAATAGAAAAGGGTCCACAAAACTTCTCCAATAGGTACAAAGAAACGAGATCTTCTCCCTTATCGAACAAAAAACATAAAAGAACAAAAGAAACTAAAAAAAAATTTGGTATTGAAGAATGATAAAATGCTTGTTGATTTTTGTGGTTGATGTGTTGTATATATAGTAGAGGGATCGACACTAGGGTATATTTCCAAAATATTTAGAAAAATATCGATAAAATCGAAATTTCCTTATTTTTCAGGAGGCAATCGATTGATCCCTATTGGAAATCGATCGATTGCCTCCCTTTTTTGGGACAGTGGAGTTTTCACCATTATTGATCGATCGATCACATAGGGTGCAATGAATCTATCTCTTGCTCCATTCCTCTGCTTGCTTCAGCTTGAACCCAGATCTACCAATTTTCAGTAATTCGAGCATATCTTGAGATCTAACTATTGGATTTGCATGATACGACTTGGAGATGAAAGGTAGCACTCCCATCTATCTAGCTCGATCCAACGGTGGGAATGTCTCATATGATGTAAAACTTTTGATGCTCAAGAGCTGTCCAATATCCAAAATCCTTATATTGCTTCATGTTGGCACAAATTGCTCCAATTTCATGTAAAGACTAAAACTACAAAAACACTAAAAACAACAATGAAATGCCAAAACCAAGCGACAAAATATGAGGTATATCAACAAGGAAAAGGCAAGATCGGAGGAATTAATATGCATTGGTTTTGCATTATTTTAACATTCGTCTTTCTTTGTTTCTAATCCCTTTTTGATTTACTTTCTCGCATTTTCATACATTTGAGCCTCATTTAGCTTTAGGGATACATTTTAGAGTCCTAGGAAGGTTTATTGCATTTGCATGGTGTTTTCAATCCTTTTTCATGTACTTAGAAGCTACGATGGGCATGAAGACCTGGTATAAGGATGGAAATTGATGGAGAGAAGGAATGAAAGATGGGAGCAAGGAGAACAAAATATTGATCACATACGTCGATTAGGCCAGCAAGACGCGAAGACCTCCATGCCACAATCGTGACCGATCTGCATACCAATCACGAGAGTCGATTAAGCCGGCGAAAAACGGGCAATCTGGCATATGCATGATCGGTCTGCAAACCGATCAAGAAAACCGATCGTGGAAGTTTCAGAACTAAAGACGAAACAAGTAATATGCGTGTTGTGGTGATCGGTCTACAGGTCGATCAAGCTCACCGATCACCACATCATTTTCTTTATGTTTTTGGGCCCGATCCGGTTTATCTTGGCTCGACCAGATTTGGTTTCCCCTTATTGTAAAGACAATTTTAACCACATTAAAACTTAAGTTTTGTTTTAAAATTTTACCTTCTGGTTCTTAGCAATACCAAAAAACTTGTGGTATTTTAAGCACATTAAAATAGTGAAAAAAAATTTAAACAAAGTTGTGGTTTTGCAATTGAAACCTACAAAATATAAAAGGGCAATCCTCAAAAATACCACAAAAATAAGTTTTTTCCAAATATATCACTATTTAGTTTTTTCCAAAAATACCACTAAAATTTTTTTTTCCAAAAATACCATAAAATTAAAACTAAACTTTAAATCCTCAAAATTAAATCCAACTCTAAACCCTAAAAACTAAACTCTAACCTCTAAAAACTAAACCCTAAACCCAAAATACTAAACCCAAACCCAAAAATTTAATGGTATTTTTAGAAAAAAAAACTAAGTGATGGTACATTTGGAAAAATATATATTTTAGTGATATTTTAAGGAAATCATCAGATAAAATTACAATTTTTTTATATTCGAATTTTGTTTGTCAGCCCAAAAACGGATCAATGTCTCCAATCCTCCTCCTGACAAAAAAAAATTCTCAGATGCTCTCGTTATAATTTTTTTTTTCATTTTTTTTTTTAAATTGAGAAATGGATAAAAAGACCTTTAACCCTTAATACTTTTCACAATTTACTGACCCAACCATTCTAATACGGGTCAACCCGGATCCAGATTTTAACCTAATCTTCTAATCAAATCTCTCTTCCTCTGCAAAAATCGCAGACATTTTTTTTTTTTTTTCTCTGCAAAAATCGCATCCATCCTCCATCTTCTTTCTCTTCTCTTTCTCCATTGTCTTCTTTCTTCGTCGTCCCTCTTTTCTTCGTCGTCTCTTCGGCGTCTCTTCTTTCGCCGTCGGTTCTTCTCAAATCTCGAATCAATCGAAGGTAAGCGTTTCAAATGGGTTTTGATTTTGAAAAGGGTTTTGATTTTTAACTAGGTTTTGATTTACAACTATGAATTGGATAATCGCTTTCAGATCTATTCAACTATGAATCTGAGTTCGAACAACCCCTCGTTTAATTTGGCCGTCCTTCTTCAGGAAGACACCAGCGAGAGAGATGAAGGAGAAGAAGGAGACGATGATAGAGATCGACGCGCTTTCGAGTTTTACTACGATGACGGATCTGGATCGGGTACAAAGTTTTAATGAATAGTTGTACTAATAATATCGAATTCTACCATGTATTTTTTTTCTTGTTGCACCAGATATATAGTTGTACCATGTATGTTGCAGTTGTACCAAATAATACTAAGTTGTACCGTGTCTTTGTAGTTGTACCGTGTCTTTGCAATTGTACCAAATAATACTAAGTTGTACCGTATCTTTGTAGTTGTACCAAATAATACCACTGAAGTTGTATCAAATAGTACCTAGTTGTATAATTTTTTATTATATTGGACGAAAAATTGAAATTTTAATTATTATTATTAAAATTATAATTAATAAAAAAATGTAATAAGGGTAAAATCGGCAGAACACATTTTCATTAAAGGGAGGAGTATCTCATATTACATAAGAATATGTCAGAAAAGAGTATGGACAAATTAGTGTATTTCAGATTTTCGTCAGAAGTTTTATATTTTACAAATAATAAGATGCCAATTAATGGAAAATAATTTTCTGGCAATTTTTTGATATTTTATAGGGAAATATCTAGAAATTGGGAAAAATACAAAAGAGTAGAGGTTTTAGAGAGGTTTGTTGGATTGTTGCTCACAAATTTCTTTCTCTTCTTCAAATGTTCATTGGGAGACAAATACCTTATCTTCTATCTCCACCTTCCTTCCATGGCTTCCGCTGCGGCGGCTTCTTCGTCTCTCTCCTTGAATCAGACATCTCACTTTCAACACCAAACTTCCCTAATCACCTGGCTTAAACCACCCAGCTCCGCCCTTTTCCGCCGCAAAACCCTTCCTTTCTTCGACCCTTCTTCTCCTGACAAACGCTTCTCACTACCCATTTCAGCTTCTTCTTCTTCTTCCTCTTCTGGTTCTGTTTCCGTTAGCGAGAAGCCTACTGCGAATTCAGTCCATTTCCACGGCAATCTCATCGAGAGCTTCGAGAGTCAGGACTCCTTCGCCGGAACCATTAACGGAGCCAGCTTGATTGAGGAGCTCGAGAATCCCGTCGAAAGGAATGGAATTTCCGGGAGGAGGAGGCTGTTTATGCAAGACCCACCATGGATCTCTGCGTTGTTTCTCAAGGGTCTGAGTAAAATGGTTGATCAGACTTTGAAAATCGAGCACAATGATATCGATAAGAGGAAGTTCGATTCTTTGAGGAGACGACAAGTGAAGGAAGAGACTGAAGCGTGGGAGAGGATGGTTGAGGAGTACAGAGATTTAGAGAAGGAAATGTGCGAGAAGAATCTGGCCCCGAATTTGCCTTACGTGAAACATATGTTCTTGGGGTGGTTTCAACCGTTGAAAGATGTGATAGAGAGAGAACAGAAGTTGCAGAAGAACAAGAGCAAGAAGGTTAGAGCAGCTTATGCGCCTCACATTGAGCTTTTGCCTGCTGATAAAATGGCGGTTATTGTGATGCATAAGATGATGGGTTTAGTTATGTCGGGACACGAAGATGGTTGTATCCAGGTTGTTCAAGCTGCTGTCAGTATTGGCATCGCCATAGAGCAGGAGGTATGATATATATATATATATATGACTGAGTAGTTCAATGAAGAAATATAAGCACATCTGAAGCAATGATGTCTGAAAATACGATGTGGTTTTGGTTGGTCTCAGGTGAGGATTCACAACTTCTTGAAGAGAACTCGGAAGAACAATGCTGGGGACTCACAGGAGGAACTGAAGGATAAGCAATTGCTTAGGAAACGTGTCAATAGTTTGATTCGAAGGAAAAGGATTATTGATGCACTAAAAGTGGTGAAAAGTGAAGGTACCAAACCATGGGGGCGAGCCACACAAGCTAAGGTATGTGGCTTTTTCACCCTTTTGAGTGAAATTTATAATATTTGCCTTGAGTATTTATAAAAACTCATCTTCATTTTTGGACTCAAATCAATTTTCAGCTCGGAAGCCGTCTACTAGAACTATTGATCGAAACAGCTTATGTACAACCTCCCCTAACCCAGTCAGGGGACTCTATACCCGAGTTTCGACCTGCATTCAGACACAAGTTTAAAACCGTGACAAAATATCCAGGGTGAGAGAGAATCCACAAAATGCATATTCATCATCATGCCATTGTGAAGAGTTGCTCCGACACAATGTTTTCTTAATCACCGGTTACTGCCTATTGCAAGAAAGTTGTTTTTCACCTGGGATATATGCTCAGGGTGGTAAGTTTACTTATATCTAGAAATTTGGACTTTGTAGGTCAAAGCTGGTGAGGAGATATGGAGTTATTGAATGTGATTCGCTCCTCCTTGCAGGACTGGATAAATCTGTGAGTAAAAATGTCTTTTTCTGATTTAAAGCTATTCCATTCATGAGCTTTTAGGTGATCTTTCATTGTTATTGTCTCATGCAGGCTAAGCATATGTTAATTCCTTATGTTCCGATGTTAGTACCACCAAAGAGATGGAAAGGGTATGCTTTGATAAACTCTTTCTTGTTTGGCTCTAGTTTTTGTTCCCTTACATTTAAATGATGCCCTATTTTTGAGAACCTCATGCCCACACATTAACTATCTCCGTCTGTTCTCATTCTTACGTATGGAAATGCCGTGACATTTTCTTCAGATATGACAAGGGTGGTTACTTGTTTCTGCCTTCCTATATCATGCGTACTCACGGATCCAAAAAGCAGCAAGATGCACTTAGAGATATTAATTCTAAGACTGCTCATAGAGTATTTGAGGTACATTGGTATCTTCGCTCTTATATTTTGCGTTTTGTTGTTGCTGTATGGTACTGCTTTACATTAATGTTCTGAAATGTAACTTGAACAGGCATTGGATACGCTTGGGAACACCAAGTGGAGGGTGAATAGGAAAATTCTTGATGTGGTGGAAAGGCTCTGGGCTGATGGAGGCAACATTGCAGGCTTAGTTAATCGTGAAGACGTAAGTAATTAGAAATCTTATAGGATATCTGGACTTACCTATCAGGTTTTCATTTTAAGAGTCAACTCATCTACAAAGTTAATAGGTTTTATGGTATGTGTCTGGATTCTCTTTTTTGTTTGTTTGTTTAGGTTCCTATACCAGAGAGACCATCCTCTGAGGATCCAGAAGAAATCCAATCCTGGAAATGGAGTGTTCGAAAGGCCAACAAGATTAACAGAGAGAGACATTCTCTAAGATGTGATGTTGAGCTCAAGCTTTCTGTAAGAAGTTCATTCTTATTGCCTATAACATTTTGTTCCGTCTTCACTTAGCTAGGAAAAGATATGGACTGAAGATTATAAGTTCAGGTGGCTAGAAAAATGAAAGACGAGGAAGGATTCTACTACCCCCACAATCTTGACTTCAGGGGCCGTGCATATCCAATGCATCCTCATCTAAATCATCTGAGTTCTGATCTTTGCCGCGGAACCCTGGAGTTTGCCGAAGGACGACCACTTGGAAAGTCAGGCTTGCATTGGCTGAAGATACATTTAGCAAACCTCTATGCAGGTGGTGTTGAAAAGCTTTCACATGATGGGCGTCTAGCTTTTGTGGAAAACCATTTGGATGTTATAATGGATTCAGCTGAAAATCCTATTCATGGAAAACGATGGTGGTTAAAGGCTGAGGATCCTTTTCAGTGTTTAGCTGCATGTGTAATTCTGACACAAGCCTTGAAAAGTCCTTCACCATATTCTGTAGTCTCCCACTTGCCTATTCATCAGGTAAGCACCGTAAACTCTAAAGTTACTCTACCTTTTTTTGTAAGATTCTAGTTTGTGGAAAATCAGTAAGCCGTTTGTTTTTTTCCCTTGTATAAGTTATCGATCGGTTTTACCAGATGCGGTCTTTCCATTGAGCTGTGAACCAACACTGATATACTTTTTTCTCTTCCTTATTAGCTGTTAATCAAACTCTTTATGTGCAGGATGGTTCGTGCAATGGTCTACAGCATTATGCAGCTTTAGGAAGAGATAGTGTAGGTTCCCTTGTGAAAATTTATAATTTGCTGTTTTTCTCTTATTTGAACGCATATGCAATCTCATATAGTTCTCTTCCTATAAACTTGCTTTTCTCAGTTTGAAGCTGCGGCAGTTAATCTAGTTGCAGGAGAAAAACCAGCTGATGTCTATTCTGAAATTTCATTGAGGTACCATATCAATTTTGAATGGAGTGGCCGTCAGTTCGTTTATTCGAGTTAGAATCATATCGAGCGTTGTTTCTAATGGTTTTCCTCTTTGTCTCTCCTCTCTTCGTCGCTTGTGCTGAGATAGAGTTCATGAAATAATGAAGAAGGATAGCAGTAAGGATCCTGAGTCAAACCCAACCGCTGCATTGGCAAAGATCCTTATCAATCAAGTGAGTCTGATTGGTTTTTTATTACATATAATGCCACAGCAAAGTTCGTCCCAATGATGCTAAGTTTTCTTCTAATTTCAGGTTGACAGGAAGCTGGTAAAGCAGACGGTAATGACTTCAGTATATGGTGTCACCTATGTTGGAGCCCGTGAACAAATAAAAAGAAGATTAGAAGAGAAAGGTGTTATAACTGACGAGAGAATGTTATTTGCTGCTGCTTGCTATTCTGCAAAAGTAAGTAGAGTAATAGCATTCACGCAAATAATTTTCTCTGGTTTCTAGTTATACTTAAAGTATTTCTCCTTAGGTGACACTAGCAGCCCTTGGAGAGATATTTGAAGCGGCACGTGCCATTATGAGTTGGCTTGGTGATTGTGCAAAGGTGCGATCTTGTATCATGTTATTAACTTTGCTATTTTACATTTAGTAGATGAGCGACCTAATAGAGCTGTGTTTTGTTTTGGGCTTGCAACTTTACAGATAATTGCTTCCGATAACCATCCAGTGCGATGGACCACCCCTCTTGGACTTCCTGTTGTGCAACCCTATTGCAGGAGTGAAAGGCATCTGGTAAGTGTTATCCATTAAGAATCCTTCATGTGAACTACGAATCTTTTCTCTGGGAGAGCCAATAATTTTGACTATTGGTGTCAAATATGGCCACTGTGGTTGCAGATAAGGACATCTCTTCAGGTTTTGGCTCTGCAGCGAGAGGGTAACACGGTAAAGCCTTATCTTTCGTTTCTTTGTGAACACTGAGCAAGATTTCACTTGTATGATCTTCATTGGCTCAAAGACTTCTAATTCTCAGGTGGATGTTAGGAAACAAAGAACTGCGTTCCCTCCCAACTTTGTGCACTCGCTGGACGGCACTCACATGATGATGACTGCTGTTGCATGTCGAGAGGCTGGCCTAAACTTTGCAGGTTAATCCTGTTAATTCAACTAATAGCTTGCCTACAAAAAAAAAAAAAAAACTGGAATCTCTTCTTATTCAATGTTTGGGTTTTGTAGGTGTGCATGACTCCTACTGGACCCATGCATGTGACGTTGACACAATGAACAGAATACTTAGAGAGAAATTCGTTGAGCTTTACAACACACCGATCCTTGAAGATGTAAGTTTTCGATAACTCTCTCATTTGAAACGTAGGACTGAACGCGTATGGCTTTCTTTTTCTGCACATCTGCCAAAGCAAAAGAATGTAGTAGATCTTAAAACACGAGACAATTTTCAAATCGCTAGTGAAGTCTTTTCCAGCTCGACTGAATTGAGGATTACTTGTAAATTATCGAGTTATAGATGCATACTTCTACTACAATCAGAATGAAACATCAAATAGAGCTTTCTTACATTAATGATGATGCTCTAGTTAGTACTTCTTTCTATAATTGGATTTAGGATTTTGAAGCTTTTGTGTTAATTACAGCCTCATCTGTTTTGTTGACATTGTTGTATTATTGATCCAGTTACTCCAAAGTTTCCAAGAATCATACCCGAATCTCGTGTTTCCTCCGGTACCAAAGAGAGGTGATTTCGATTTAAAGGAAGTGCTCAAATCACAGTACTTCTTCAACTGAGTCCTCATGTGCGTTGCACCCAGACCATCTGAAGAAGGAACAAGTTTTTGACTCAGGGATCTTTTGAGGTGGTGGCCTGTAAATAACATCCACCACCTCAAAAGACATGGAAAGCACCAGAATCAGCACTGAAGATTGCTACTGCAACACACTGATGCAGAAGAGGGCTTTCAGACAAATCTACTCGGAGAAATTTGGGCATCGTTGAAGAAGTTTCTTACTCGGGAGTTAGAGATGGTAGGCGGCAGTTTTTGAAAAATGGATGGTAGAGCATGAGATACGAATGTGACTGCAGACTCGTTGGATCAAAGCTTGTGTTTCTTCTTTTGATGAGAATAGGATTAGTTATGTTTGTTGTACAGGAGAGAGAGAGAGAGAGAGAGAGAGAGAGACTTCATATAGAAACAAGAACACACCAAAAAAATACAGAAGGGCACACTATTGTTGTATTAAGTAGCCTCTCTGCGTGATCTTGTAGCCAACTTTTTTGTCAAACAATGAAACAAATCTTTATTTTGGACATAAAAAACAAAAAAAAAACCAGTTATGTAGCTGTGACAGCTTCTTCTGCCTTGGCACATTAGTAAGCTTCACTTATATCATTTCGTTTTTAAGAACCAATGCCATTCTCGGTTTGGTTTGCCTTTTCTATCCAGAGATTCAAAATTGCTTAACCGGTTAATTACGTGTAGAACCAAATTGTACAAACTGTCGTGGCATTTCCTCCCAACACTAATTACGTGATTAGTTTTGGTGGTTACAAGATTCAACTCTTTTTCAACGTTGGAAACCGCAAATTAGTTACCAAATTAAAAACTCAAAAACGTTTCACTATAGTAATTAAAGCTAATGCTTCATTTCTTTCGTATAAATGAGAACAAGGACCCCTATTCTTTTCATCATTCAATTACAAACTCGAAAAAAGAATCTCACTTTGGAATTTTTAAAGTTTTCTTTTGTTTCGCCTTAACAATATACACATCATGTCGATCAAGCATATGATTTTTGTTCTAGTTACCATTTGTGTTGCAGTTTCTGTGAATGCCCAACTACCTCAATTTCCGATTCCATTTCCATTTCAGCCTCGTATGCCAGGATTATCTGACATAACCAAATGTTGGTCATCAGTGATGAATGTTCCCGGATGTATTGCAGAGATCTCTCAGTCTATATTTACTGGCCGATTCGGCAATGTTGGTCCAGCTTGTTGCAAAGCTTTATTGGAAGCCGAAACTAATTGCATGCCAAGTCTACCATATAATCCGTTTTTCCCTCCTATGTTAAAAACACAATGTTCTCGAATTGCTGGTCAAGTTCCTCCCACCACAACATAGATTTCTTTTGTTGAATAATTGCTCTAATGATTTTCTATTTAATCAAAGTTGTTCTTCAAATTAAGGTTAATTCCAAAATATTATAAGAAAATCGCAATGCTATTTCGTCGTTCTCACTGATAAAGAGCAAATGATTTGGAGTACTATATCCGTCGTCATTTTTTAAGTAATGGCTATGAATTTTCCAGTCATCATTTGGTTGCTATTTCCTACGTTGTTAAATGACAAAGCGCAAGAAAAGGTTTCATATTTAACATTAAAAACAAAGGTAGTTCTACTGGTCGTTCCAAAACCCATGATTCAAATCTTGCTTGGGAAGGGCTTCGGTTCCAATAGCGAGATATATGGGATTCGTCTCAGAACTCTTTGATTAACTAAATCAAAAACTGAAAGAAGAAAAAAAAAGCAAAAAACAAAGGAGTTGCTAGTTTAAGATAGATAACTTGTCGTGGATGTTTCGGCTTATTCGTGTCCGAACTTCGGGTAGTGCGAAAATTCATGCCTACAATGTGAGAGAGTGTTTAAACATACCCGAACTCATTAAAATTCCAATTTTCCTATCCAAACTTTTAAAATTAGGCGTACACATACCTATCGAATTACGGTGTTAGTTTGTCCGTTAAATGTGCTGACTGGGATGCTGAGTCATTTGACAAGTCAGATGAGTTTTCGGTTTATTCGTGCCCCAACTCTAGGAATCTGTGAAAATACATTCCCAAAGTCTCAATTTTTTTTTACTTGATTATTTTGTATTTGTTATGGTAAATCCCTTAACATTAAATGATTTTGGAGAAAATACTCGTGTATCAACTCCACAATCACCCTCACCAATTTCATTATAACATGACAACTTATTAAACGTAATCACAATTTTTATATAAAACTACTCCTCAATGCTATTTAAAATCAAATAAATATATATATATATATATATTTTTTTTTTTATTAATCATTTAGAATTACGTTTATGAAAACTAGACAATTATGTAAAAAATTGTTAATTACGTGTTTAGAATCTAAACAGATATAAAAGATCACTATTTACAAAATTGAACGCATTGAGCATCCGGTATTGAAAATAAAAATAACATATTACGATTTTAAGAGTAAAAATAACATATTAAATATATACATATAATATGTACATATTATCATGGTATGTATAGTTTTAAATCACACATTGCAATATATTATTTTAAAAAAATATATTGTCGAGAGAATATCTTCTAATATCTACTAACTATATTTACATACCCGATTTTTAATGTAATATTCTTATATTAAAAAAAATTTAAACAAAATAAAACTATTTTCAAAACTAATACATTAGATACTTCTGTTAACTTAAAAAAAAAAAAAATAGTCCACAATCTCTAACCAATACTTGCACTTCTTAGTCCCACCAAATATTGATCATAAATACTCATATAATTATCAATCATGTATACTTATGATACAATTCATAAGCATAAATTGTTATAATATTTAATTAAACTTATAAATATCATTTATTTGAATAATTTATCTTTCATATATTAAAAATTATAATAAATGATAAAATATCAAAGCAACATTATTGTATTTTATTAAATATTAAAAATTAATATTTAGTAAAAAAAAATCGACATTAAATTTAATTGGAAAAATTAAAAATTAATCTAAAACTTAAATTCATTTGAAAAAGATAAGATAAATTTGATCAAAATTTAAAATAGGAACCGAAACGATATTAAATCGTCTTGATATATGTTTTATTTTAAATATTATTATTTGCAAATCGAAATTTTTAAAAATCAAAGAATATTCAAAATATTAAAATGGGAAGGTATTTGCACAAATGCCTAGAGTTGTGGCACTAATAAGCCGAAAGCCCATCTGACTTGTCAAATGACTCAGCATCCTAGTCAGCATTTAACGGATAAACTAGCACCGTAACCCGTTAGGTATGTGTATGCCTAATTTTAAAAATTTGGATAGGAAATTTTGTATTTTAATGAGTTCGGATATATTTAAGCACTCTCACATTATAGACAGAAATTTTCGCACCACCCGGAGTTCGGACACGAATAAGCCGAAACGCCTAGAAGGAAGCTTATAACTTGCGAATCCTAAAAACATTGCGACATGGATGAAATAGACGAGTTATTTTTCACTTCGTTTTGGTGAATGAATCAGGACTAGTTCTCTACAAAACATCTATTAATTATCATCATTTCTTCCATTGTTTGCGTCTGTTGATTGGTTGAGATAAAGAAGAAAAGTTGCAACTATCTTTGGCTTCTCTCTTTTAGAATTAGGCTTCGCCTTCTGTGCCCATTTCAACAACTGAGGTTTTAGCGAAACCGTTTTCCACTTAACAAACTTCATGATAAAGAGCTTCTGGAGAAGAATCATTATCGTCAGAGCAAACTCTATATTCTAAATCGTAGACAAACATAATTGACAGAATTTATACTTCTTAGTAATTGAAGAATAAGAAGATATTCAAAGGAATCAGCAAACAGAGGATCATTCTTATATAATGGTATGAAGTCTCGTTGAAACATAATGTTGCAGCTAACACAAATGAAAAAAGAGGTTTCTCTTGAGGAAGTAACATATGAAAAGTAAATCCCAAAAAAAAACAAGTAGTCAAAATCCTCTCAACTCGATCAATCCCACCATTTTTAACAACTTACATTCCAGTGAATGCTTTTTTCCCGATAGCAGAACTCCCAGCTGGAATGACCTTCAAAACGTTGAACCTCACCGTCTTTGACAATGGTCTGAAACAACATTTAAGCAGATAGTATCACAGTTCAGATATTTTCATCCGGTAGATGAATTTATCATAGAGATTCTAATGAAATCAAGATAAGACATGACTATCCTCACCTGCATTGCCCGATGATCACGTGATCTCCTTCTTTGACACGGAAACACGGTGAGACATGAGCGGGAATGTTTGAATGCCTTTTCTCATACCTAATGATAAAAGACATTCTCACACATGGTGGGTACCTCAAGAAAATTAAAAAAACAACTAGTAAACATGTTTTATTCACCTTTGATACTTCTTAACAAAATGAAGATAGTTCCTCCGCACAATGATCGTCCTCTGCATTTTCGCACTGTGACAGGTGCCTGCTAGGATACGGCCTCTAATAGAAACCGTGCCGGTAAAGGGGCATTTCTTGTCTATGTATGCACCTAGACAATTCACAAACATGAAACAACTTAAAAAAAAAAACCTTATCCACTAGTCAAGGCCTAAATAGCATTGCATGAAAAAAATTGGATTACTAGCATCACTTGTTTCAATTTAAGAAACAATACAAGGGAAATTGTCAAAAACATGGCCTTTAATTCAACAACAATCATCCTCTCTTGAACATTTTACTCCTAAGTAGATCAATAACACAATCTAAACGATTCAACTCATCAAATAACATCACAAGTAGAGATTCAAGACAATGTAAAAGCGGAGATGTGTACCTTCAGTAGCTTCTCTGGGAGTCTTGAAACCAAGACCAATGTTCTTCCAGAAACGATTACCTCCCTTTCCAGGCCTCTTGCCTTTACCAGATTTCTTCGAGCTGAAAAAACAAATAATGATAGAATCGCATAAGAGACCACATACTCTAAAAACTGTAGAAACAAAACAGTTTCGTTGAGTTTTTTTTACCATAAGAAGACCTTTGGTTGCTTCAGGAACGCCTTTTCCGTCTGCAACAAATGATTCCAACATTTAATCGGACCTCAGAGGAGGAAATAAAACCAGAGATCGAAGAGTTTCAAAAGCTTAGTAAACAACTATGATAGAAAATAACAGAGGAGATAGAGAGATTAGAAACCTGCTCCGCCATTGTTGTGGTTGCTAGAGTGTCGAGAGAGAGAGAGAACCCCTAAACCTAATCTGCTTTTGGAAGGAGAAGAAACCCTAAGCGCGCAACTTGCAGCTCCGAGAATCGTAAATTATTATAAATGGGCTGGGCCCATTATTCTCTTTGAGCCCAACAATGGTCAAAGGGTCCTTTATCGACCTAATGTGAAAAATGGTGAATCCATTGAGTAAAAGTTTTTTATCGCAACAGATCCACAATAGAATTAAAAGATTTGGTCCTCACAGTACAAAAAATGAGTGTGTTACATATCACAAAAATAAATGATATTAGTTTGAATTATTTATAGATAAATATTACGAAATATGTAATTTAACATCAGTTATAGCAATTGATGTTGTTATTGACTTGTTTGACATCAGTTTAATAAAATTGATACAAATCTATATTAGTTTGCATCATTTTAAAAATATAAATATATAAATTACATCAATTATTTAATTGATGTATTTACTAATTCGTATTAACATCACTTTACAAATATCAATGCACGTCGGTTGAATAAATTTATCCTATTCAATTTTAATTTATGTCAGTTAAAATATTCAACACTAATTAATCATACAAATTTATATCTATAAAAATTTGACATTTACTAGCTAAATATTTATATATATAAATATAAATATATATATATATATATATTATTTTGACAAAAAAAAAGGTTTGACGATTTTAAATATTATTTATATTGATCGACATCTTCAACTAATAAAATTATAACTGATGATAGGTATTGACTAAATAATAAATATACTAAATATACTAATTGAATACTATTATTGTTATATATATATATATTCAGTAAAAATATCTAGTTAACTAGTCTAAAAAAAATGAACTAGTCGAAAGAAAGCTAGAAAAAATCAGTTGGAATATGCCAGATTTTTTTTATTAACAAATAATAGTTAATTTCACATTTATTATTTATTTAAGAAAAATATAATGATATCTCCGTTTTTGTCTCAAAATCAACTAAATTACTCACCCACAATCCTATTCCCACACCCACAATCATCTTCTTCCACGCCCACAAACCTTTTTGCTACATGTTCGTTTAAAAATAGTTTTAAAAATCTGATATCTCTCACTAATCTTCTTCAACCTTCAAAGATTGATATTTTTTTGTTTTCTATCATCTTATTTTGGTTACCATACTCAAAAATCTGCCATGATCAAATGCAAGATCGATTCAGAGATGCAGATACTAATGGTTCAAAAGTGTGCGTTCTCCTACGTTCTTTGGAGAAACAGAAAGTAAAGGTACTCCAACACTTATGTTAAATATACTTATAAATGGTTGATCTAACTCAAACAAAAGTTATTAAAGATTTTCTAAGATATATAATTTTTTTATTTAATTCCAAATTTTGTAGAATGAAACCATCTCAAGCTACGATGATCATTCAAAGGACCTACTCATGAGCCAACTTACAATCCTTATTCTTATTATAATTGTCGATTTGTTCATAGAAGAAATCAATGGAAGTATATACTAATAGGATTTGATATATGATGTTCTGTTATTTTGTAAATGACGACTTGTTTTATAGTGATGTATTAATAAAAATCTTATCAAGTGTTTAATAAATATTGAAAACGATTTTGCTGTAAAATAATATTATTGAATAAAATAATATTATTGAATAAAATAATAATTTTGGAAATTTTTTACAACAATAAATTTGTTATTAATCAAATAAATTATTAGTATCACTTATAAAAATCGACGCTAATTTAACATCATTTATTTACAAGTAACAGAAATATTAACATTATTTGTTATAACATACTAACATCAATTATATTTAATTGATGCAAAATTTAACATCACTTTTTGTAACTGACTCATATTAACATCGATTACAGTAATCAATGCAAATATTTGCAACAATTGTTAAAATCGATGTAAAGTATTTGTATCACCACTTTTGGAATCATTTTTTAAGTGATTAGCATCAGTTATAACTAATACAAATATATAAAATAAGTGATGCAAAACAATATTTTTTGTAGTGTCAACTATACACCTTTTTTTGGTCGATTGCGCTAGACCATGCGTATGTCATTCTAATACAATTTTTCAGACTTTTGACTTTTTCATTTTACAATTCTAAATTTTTTATGTTATTCGCTATACAACACAAACTATCAAACTATATGACTCTCGCTAATTTCACATATCTAATTAAATTCTTGAATTCTATTTTATTAACTAGTATTCACGTTTTGAAGAACTGCATTAACTAGATCAGTATGTGGTTTACTGCAGTTAACCCTTTTTATTTCTGAATTATCTTTCTAAATATCGAAAGTATATTTTTTAGGATTTATTTGTATAATAACCATAATGGGCTGTGTAATTAAAGATATAACTATGGTGATGGATTAATTAAGGTAATAATCATGTGCATGTTAACCCATACCATTTTACCCCTATCCCAACATGCGAAGAGATTAAACAATAGAGATAATAGAAGATGAAGTTTGAGAGAAGAGATTTCAAATAACAAACTTTCTTTTATTATCTTCTTAATGACAAACGAAGTCATACACATGTATTATATACATGACTCTAAACCGAAAATAACCGGAAACTAAATATACAATTAATTACAATGGTTTAGCAAAAGAAAACTAAACCAAAGACTACACTAAACCAATTCTATAGTTGATAGCCCCCCTCAAGATGGAGGTGAGAAGATATTACTTACACCCATCTTGCCCATCAACCCATGGAAGAGAGAAGGATACAATGCTTTTGTCAACACATCGGCTAACTGATCAAACATGCATTGTCTTTATCAATCCATCATCAATATTCTCTCGGATTGTGTAGCAATCATAATCAACATGTTTGGTTCTTTCATGGAACACCAATGTGTAAAGCAGCCTTATTATCACAAAACAAAAGTGCAGGAAGATTGAGAGGAACCTGTAAATCTGTCATGAGCTTATGCAGCCAAACAATATCACAAGCAACCAAAGCCATGGCTCTAACTCAGCTTCATCAGTACTACGAGAAACTGATCTCTGCTTCTTAGACTTCCAAGAGATAATAGAGTCACCAAGGAACATTGCATAGCTTGAAATTGATCGTCGTGTATCTACACAAGCTCCCCAATCAGAGTCTACAAAACTTCTTAAAGCAAAGGTACCCTCAGCTGAATAGAAAATCCCTTGACCAACTGTCCCTTTAAATTTTCTCAAAACCTTGTGGACAGCCTGCAAATGATGATCTCGAGGAGCAGAAGAGAACTGACCAAGAATTGTCAAAGCATAAACAATGTCAGGCCTAGTAATTGCTAAATACTGAAGTTTTCCAACCAACTTCCTATACTGTTTCGGTATATCAAGCAAAGTACCAACATCTTTAGACAACTTGATAGTAGGTTCCATGGGAATAGAGGATGGTTTGCAACCAAGAAAACCAGTCTCATCCAGAAGCTCCAAAGTATACTTCCTTTGACAAATATTAATGCCCTTAGCGGATCTAGCAATCTCCAAGCCAAGGAAATACTTCAAAGCACCAATGTCTCTGAGTTTGAAATGAGATTGTAAGTCAGCCTTGAACTCTTGAACTGCTTCATCATTATTACTAGCAATCATTATATCATCCACATAAACCAAAACAGCCATATACCTTCCATTAGAATTTTTAATGAAAAGTGTATGATCATTGTTTGATTTATGAAATCCCATGAGTTGCAGGGTGGAAGATAACTTCAAATACCATTGCCTAGAAGCCTGTTTTAATCCATAAATAGATTTATGTAAACGGCAAACAGAACCAGGAGGATAAGATTCACCAGTTATCTCAGAATAACCAGGAGGTAATTTCATGTAAATCTCCTCATCTAAGTCCCCATTTAAGAAGGCATTACAAATATCTAACTGTGATAATGAACAACTCTTCTTAGCAGCCACATCAATCAAAATTCTCACAGTGGACAACGTAGCAACAGGAGAAAAAGTCTCTCCATAGTCTACACCTTCCTCCTGAGTAAACCCCTGAGCAATTAAACGAACTTTATACCTTTCAATCTCACCATCAGCCAAATACTTCACAGTAAAAATCCATTTACATTCAATGGCCACTTTTCCATCAGGCAAAGGACAAATGCTCCAAGTCTGAGTCCTTTCCATAGACCCAATTTCTAATCCCATAACATCACACCATAACTTATCCAACAAGGCTTCCAAATATTTCTTTGACTCTCTGAATTTGGTAATGGAATTAAGAAAAGCTTGAAAAGGCTCAGAGATATAAGAATAAGAAATATAATTGGCAATAAGATAAGGTATTTTACTAGTAGTATTATAACAATGAAAATCCTGCAAATATGATGGTCGTTTCTTTTGTCTGTGTGATTGAAAAACATAATGTTTTGAAATTACAGAAGATGACACATCAAGTTGTGGATGTGCATCAGAAGACAATTGTTCAAGAGGAACAATATCAGTGGAAGCAGAAGAAGGAAAATGAGGAAAGAACTGCTTAACATCATCTATAATGGTAGATGATGAAAAAGGGAAAATATTCTCATGAAAAGTAACATGTCTTGAAACAAAAATAGAATGTGTCTCTATGTCTAGTAGCTTATAACCTTGGTAGCCAACAGGGTACCCTAGAAAAACACAGGCTCTAGATCTAGGCTCAAACTTATGCATAGACTTAGGAGAAGTAGACTTATAACATAAACAACCAAAAGTTTTCATGAAACTATAATCGGGAGGTTTATGAGTAAGTTTCTCATAAGGAGACTTGTTTTCTAAAACCGGAGAAGGCAATCTATTGATAATAAACATAGCAGCTAACATACATTCTTCCCCCCCCCCCCAATATTCTAAAGGAATATGAGATTCAAACAATAAACCCTAGCTACATTCAATATATGCTGATGCTTTCTCTCTACAACTGAGTTTTGTTCAGAAGTTGCAAGACAAGAATGAAATGCAACAATACCTTTAGACTTGTAAAAAGCATCAAACTTTAATTCATGAGCATTATCTGATCTAACAGCCTTAACCTTTGTATCATATTGTGTTTCAACCATTTTAACAAAATCCAGAAAAACATGAAGAACATCAGATTTTGAACTATGATCATCAATAATGGTTAAAAAGTATTTGAAACCATCCACAGTAGACATAGCAAAAGGACCCCAAATATCAATGTGTAACAAATCAAATGGTTGATCACAAATATGGTTTCCATGTTAAAAAGGTAAATGTTTCTGTTTAGCAAGATGACAAATATGACAATGAGCAGAATGATATTTATTAATAATGGTCTTAGGTAACTTCAATACATCAGATAAGAGTTCAATCTTAGCAAAAGAAGGATGACCTAGACATATATGCCATGTAACATTATCAGCTATAACAGAAGAACAAATGGAAGTATTACCTTGAAAAGAGAGAGTCTTAAGTGTATTATTGACCAATCATCAATTCCTGAGTAATTGCCTGAATGAAACATGCATCAGAAGTAAACAAACTTCAGCATTCAGAGACTTAGTTAAAACACTAACACTCAACATGTTAAACTTGAATTCAAGAATGTATAAAATATTGTATAGAGAGATATCATCAGTTAATTGAATGAATCCTATACCAGAGATGGTAACTGTGTAATCATTGGGAAGAGTAACATAAGTGTTTTCTAAGGGAGTATACTCTGTGAAGATATCCCTATTGTGAGTAACATGGTGTGTATCCCCTGGATCTATAATCCAAGCTCTAAGAGACACATCTGCTTCTGGAGATATAGAAGAAACAAACATGTCATAATAAGAGTGATTAAATAGAGTAATGAACTTACCAGAAATGCTTTCTGAAATCTGTGAGATGATAGGAGCTGAAGTAGAAGCAGAAGCACATGTTTTCTCAGCTGGTAGAGTGACAGTAGAGGAGTGTAGTTGAGTACTTAGATAAGAGATAACAGACTGAATTTGCTCCTTTGACATTAGCAAAATTCTCATTCAATCCCATCAAAACTAAATAATCCTACTGGTTTCTGCTTCTTCCAGTAACTCCTTTACTTGATCACAATCACACCATTTAGCGGATGTAGACTTAGTGTTAGACAATTGCTCCCAAAGTGTCTTCTTCTTCGTATAATAAGTGGATAAATCCAATGAGCCTTGCTTGAGATTAGCAATGGATTGCACCAATTGGTACTTTCTTGGGAGATTACTAACTCTAAATCATGTGAACAAATCATTCCACATATCCACCGCATCATCATAGTATAAACTACTATCTGTAATCTCTATGTTCACAACGTTCATCAACCAAGCCTTAACCATACTGTTGCATCTACTCCATATTTTGAAATAAGGATCATTCACATCTGGTCTAGGAAGTGATCCATCAACAAATCCTTTTTTTTTAGCATCCAAGCTAACATGCATAGCGATAAACCAATTGTTGTAGTTTGATTCATCAAGCGTAAGATTAACAATGCTAAGACCAGGATGATCGGCAGAGTGTAAGAAAAATGGACTATGTATGCTATCAAACGATCCCAAGCCTGAGAACATAGATCCAGTATTACCTCTGTCCGTCATCATCTATGATCTAGTATTCGCACTTTCTGGAACAATCGGATCTGAAGAACCAGAACGTTCCTTCCTTGCTGAGATTTCAAAATCCTCCACATGATTCTTCGGTTTCCTTCCAAGTTTCGCCATCGACACACTAATACAGCTGAATCGGAGCCAAAAAATGCCGTCAAAACTCTCGATAGCAGAAATTGACCGAACATATCCGTTCAAAACTCAAATCCAGGCTCAAAGAAGTAATTGATCGGTGAAAAATACTCCGAAATGAAGAGAAATCAAAGAAAATTGAAGAAATCAGAGGAAAAACGAGCTGGAATTGCTCTGATACGATAATAAAAGATGAAGTTTGAGAGAAGAGATTTCAAATAACAAACTTTCTTTTATTATCTTCTTAATAACAAACGAAGTCATACACATGTATTATATACATGACTCTAAACCGAAAATAATCAGAAACTAAATATACAGTTAATTACAATGGTTTAGTAAAAGGAAACTAAACCAAAGACTACACTAAACCAATTACATAGTTAATAAGAGAATGCATGACGTCGCCATCTGCAAGTGGACACCGTCCTATTTACGGCCACGTCGGCCATCAACATCAAATCAATAGGGTAATTAATTTGAATTTTTTATTCTCCTTTATGTCTTTGTGAACAGATTGAGTATTAGTAAAATTGGTCAGTAATCAAATTTCGAATTTATTTTTAAGGATTCAATGTTCAATTTTTGGATGTTAGAGTTTAAATTTTAGAATTTAGGATTTATTTTCAAAGTATTTTTGTTAAGTTAAAAAATCTACATTTGGTGAATGAAACAACAATAACATTTTATTTTATTTATGTTGTTTATTATTGAGTAAAATGGCGTATAGTTAATGACATAAAATGTAATGAGACATTTTTACGTTACTTATTCATGGTTTTCAGAAATTTGTGTCTGTTTTCAAAAATTCAAACTATGGCATGTCCGTAAAAAAATATATGTTTTTTAATATACTCGCGAACTTGAATCATTTTATTTTCAAAAATATATAAATAAGATGAAAGGGGAGAACCAAAAGTTTCTAATAAAATAAACTAAAAAAAAAAAAAAGAGAATGTTGGAGATAGGTTTCAACCCTTAGAAAATGGGTCTGGCCCAAAACCAATTCAAGCTCATTCCAAAAAAAATTTAGATGGAAAGGGAAGCCTATTAAAGCAAAAGCCCAAAAGAAGTTAATCAGATGTGTAGTTAGGTCAAGGAACCATAGTTGGATTAAAACAATAATTCTCAATCGACATTTACCTATAAATAGGGGATGTCCTCTATAGTTCTAGAAAGATATCTCTTCTGATTAGAGTACAAGGGACCCAAAACGTTGGGTTTAGTTCTCTAACCTGAAAGCAAGAATCCGACCGACCAGAAAAGAAACTATCTATACCGAGTCACACAAGCTCGATAGAAACATCCGACCTCATCTATTCAGCTTGGCACTACAGATCTCCCGTCCGTACTCACAGCAAAGGATTCAGCTCAGCAAAGGGACCCCGATCTCATCTGCCGACCTTGTTGCGTGATTTAAACATTTGTCTGAAATATATTCTCTGTAATCTTGCATTTTCGACCTGAATTCAATCCAACGAGAATCTCCGAACTCCCTATTTTCTTTAAATACCAAAATGTCATCTCCTAGTTCAACAATTGACGCACCATGTAGGGGGAAGTCTTCCCAGAGATCTCTCTTACGTAAGGACTCAGCTCGGAAATGGAAGAAACGCAGCCCCAGAACGATGATACAACGATTCATGGAGAGGTGAATACAGAAGAAAACACTGCTCTCCAGCCTGGACCAACCAATACGAAGGCTGTCTTAATAACTAACGAGCAGGTCAACTTTACTACCATGCTCCAAACTCTGTTGCAAAGGTTCGATCGTCAAGACGAGCTAACTCGAGGAACAAACGAAAACTCGAAGCTCTAGCTTCCGCTCAAACCGTTTGCCACGACCAGCTGGATAACATAAATCAAAGGTCGGTTACCGAATCACCGCAACCTCGGTGAAGCTCTTCACCTTTCGTTGTTGAACAACCGACCCAACAGAACAACCCGAGCAGGGCAGTTAATCTAACAATGGCAGGTTCGTCAGGAAATCCGTCTAGACTACGAATAACAATACCCACAACTCTGCAACATCAAAACCCGACCTCAGAGCGGGACTCAGAAATTGAAGGAATGAAGGCAACTCTTAAATACATGAACTCCAAGGTTCACCGAGCTCTCAGCTCCGCTCCTAAAATCGAACGTGTACTAGAGGAAACACAACAAACCCCATTCACTATGCGGATCTCAACTGTCCCGATCAGGAACATATGTAAACTAAAGATACCGGTCTATGAGGGTGGCACGAACCCCGGACAGCACATGACCGTGTTCAGTATCGCAATGGGTCGAGCCCAATTCTCCCCAGAAGAACGGGATGCTGGAAACTGCCAGCTGTTCGTCGAACATTTAAGCGGCTCAGCACTGAACTGGGTCTCACGACTCGAAGTGAACTTCATTGACAACTTTCAACAGCTCTCTACCGCTTTTCTCAAGCATTACTCAATGTATATGCAAAAAAGAGCGTCAGACGCCGACCTCTGGGCTCTGGCTCAAGGACAAAAAGAATCGCTCCGGATGACCAATTCAAAGCAGTAGTTTCCCGAGTTGCAGTCCCAGATGGGTCAGCACTAGCCGCACTCAGGAACGGCCTCTGGTATGAGTCTAAGTTTAAAGAAGACCTCTTGATTGAAGCTCAAACTCTGGAAGACGTGATGCATAGATCAACTCGGTACATCATACTCGAGGAAGATCGGGCTGTAAACATACAAAAAAAATCTCTCCGACCAAACCCCCGACTCCCAGAGAAAAGCCTCGAGATGATCACCACGAACCACATCAGCATTACGACAGAGATTATAAGGAAAACCAAGGCAAAAAGGCCGCTACATATTACGTCGGCAATACAAAACCTTCCCCGCATAAACCCTGGAAAAAATACACCCGATATGATGACCCAAAAGACGCAAAGGACATCAAGTCAGTCTACGAATACCATCAACGGCACGGGCACTACACCCCCCAATGCCGACACCTTCAAGAACACCTACTCGCTAAGTATCAGAGCGGAGAGGTCAAAATCGATGGCCGAGCCAAAGAGGAAACAAAACAAGGTATCAGTCCGGAGGAAGTCAATGATCCGATAATGACTACAAGACAAGACAAACCGGCAATGACACCGACCCTCCAAAATGTTCTCATGAAAACCGACCAAGTTCGAACGCTTCACCAGCATCTAAGAGAAGTAATCAACATGATCATTGGAAGGTTTTAGACTGGCAATGACTCTGTTCGATCAATCAAGCAGTACGAAAGGAAAGCCATTGCTAGCCAGAGCTCTCCGACAAGAATGGAAGTCGACATGCCGATCATCTTCGGCAAAACCGACACCAAAAGCCTCGCCATGCCTCATAACGATCCTCTGGTGGTCGAGCTAAAGGTTGAATACTGTGACATCACCAGAGTGCTGATTGATACTAGCAGCTCGGTAGACCTAATTTTCAAAGAAACATTAAAAAGATGGAGATCGGAGAAGACAAGATCAAACCAAGCTCAAAACCACTTACCGGCTTCTACGGGGAAACAACAATGACGGTTGGGACCATCAAGCTGGCTGTGCACACATGAGGAATCATGAAGCTCATTAAATTCATCGTCATCAACAACCCGGCCGTGTATAACATAATCATGGGAACACCGTGGATCTACTCGTTGAGAGCAGTGCCATCAATCTACCATTAGTGCATCAAGTTCCCAACTAAAACCGGAGTCTTTACGATCCGCAGGAATCAGAAAATGGCTCGAACCTGTTTTATCACCAAACGAAGACTTAGGCGAATGAACTTGCATATCAGCAGCTCAGATGAACCTGCAGCTGCCGAATCAAAGCGAAAACTGATTACCATGGTTAACCTATACAGCTATAGACCGGAGAGATGCGTCGGCATCAGCTTTGAACTAAATAAACCATTCAAAAATGAACTAGTCCAATTCCTGCACAAAAATGCTCAACGTTCGCCTGGTCAATGGAAGATATGAGATGCATCGACCCTATGATCATGAGCCACGAGCTAAACATCGATCCGACCTAGAAGCCGATCAAGCAGAAATGATGAAAGCTCGGACCAGAGTAGGCCCAGGCAGTAAATGAAGAGGTCGGGAAGCTACTTGAAGCTGGTTCGATCTCTGAAGTAAAATACCTAGAGTGGCTTGCTAACCCGGTAGTTGTAAAGAAGAAGAGCGGGAAATGGCGATTTTGTGTCGACTTTACCGACCTTAACAAGGCCTGCCCAAAAGACAGCTTCCCGCTCCCCCACATAGATCGACTGGTCGAAGCAACTGCAAGAAACGAGCCCCTCTCCTTTATGGATGCCTTCTCAGGATACAACCAAATCATGATGCATCCCGACGACCGCGAGAAGATCGCATTCATTACGGATCGAGGAACCTACTGTTATAAAGTTAAGCCGTTCAGATTGAAGAATGCGGGGGCCACATATCAGCGTCTCGTTAACAAGATGTTCACCGTACAACTCGGGGACACAATGGAAGTGTACATTGATGACATGGTCATCAAATCTCTAAAAGTATAAGACCACATCGGTCACTTAAACAGCTGTTTTAAAATCCTAAATCAGTATGGGATGAAGCCGGACACGACTAAGTGTACCTTCGCTGTCACTTCCGGCGAGTTTCTTGGGTACATCGTCACCCAAAGAAGAATCGAGGCCAACTCGAAACAGATCGCTACAATCGCCGATCTCCCATCTCCCAAGAACACGAGAGAAGAACAAAGATTGACGAGATGGATCGCCGCACTCAACTGCTTCATCTCACGGTCAACGGACAAGTGTCTACCGTTCTACCAATTACTCTGCGCCAACCAAAAGTTTGAATGGAATGAGAAATGCGAGGACGCATTCCAGAAATGGAAGGAATATCTTACTATTCCACCGATCCTTTCGAAGCCGCAAGAAGGCGTAACACTTTATCTATACATATCTGTGAGCGCATCAGTAAGTGGAGTCTTGCTTCGAGAAGATCATGGCGACCAGAAGCCCATTTTTTATGTCAGCAAGTTGCTTGACAGCGCAGATCTCGATATCCGATCTTAGAAAATTCGCTCTTGCCATCGTCGTATCAGCACAGAAATTACGCATGTAGTTCCAGTCTCACTCAATCACTGTTATAACGACCCAACTACTCCGGACGATCCTCCACAACCCAAGTCAATTCGGGCGTATGGCAAAATGGGCGGTTGAACTCAGCGAGTATTACATAGAATTCTGGAATCGAACAAGCGCCAAGTCTCAGGTCCTCGCAGACTTCATGATCGAACTTCCACCTGAGCTGGTCGAAGCTGACCCCACCACACGAGAATGGATCTTCCACGCGGACGATTCATCATCTCGTCACGGGTCGGGTGTAGGAACAATCTTTCCGCCTAGAATTCAAAGCATCGAATAACGAAGCCCAGTACGAAGCATTGATCGCCGGATTCAGATTGGCAAAAGAGATCGGCGCAAAAAGAATACATGCTTACTGCGATTCTCAGCTCATTATCAACCAATTTAACGGCGACTACAATACTAAGAACGAACGGATGGAAGCCTACCTCGGAGTCACACAAAGTTTGGCCAAAGACTTTGAATCATTTAAGATCACCAAGATTCCCCGAGAAGATAATACGACAGCCGATGCACTCACCGCACTGGCCTCCGCCTCTGATTCCGAACTGCGACGAGTCATACCTATCAAGACCATTGCCAGCCCAAGTATCAAACTTCCTTGGGGCGTATGCCACATTACCGAGTTCGCAAATGATGATCCCGATGCACTCAACCCAAGCGTATCTCCGCGCACCGAGTAGGAACCCCACCACGCAGAAACGGATTGGCGGGACGAGATACTGATGTACATAGCCGATGGAGATGTACCAAGCAACAAATGGGCAGCTCGGCGTCTCAAAGCCCGTAGCGCGCACTACACCCTTATCAAGGACGATCTCTTTAGATGGAGCGCATCGGAAATTTTACTCAACTGCCTCGCCGGTAACCTTTAACCCTATCTTTGTTTCTGACACTGAAACTTTTTTGTTCTTATCTTTAGTCTTTTTTCCCAAAGATATTCTTAATTTTATGGTCTTTTCAACACAGGATTGTCCTCCGATAATCAACAGTCATTGATTATCTCTTCAACCTTGTGCTCTTCTCCCTCACCTTGAACCTTGTAGCAAGCCTGCTACTAGTTCTTCGATCTATAGTGATCACTGACTGCTCTGACACTGGAAATCCCCTTTCCGGCAAGGTCCTTGACTTTTGATTTCTTTCCTTGTTACCCTATCTTCCTGAGGAATCCCCTTAGATGCTCTGATACCACTTGTAGAGATTATACTTGCGGAAGCTAATCAATAAGCTCTATCTTTTATTCGATCTTGTAGGTATGCTTGTGCGATAAAGGTAATGACACAAGCTATTAATGAGTTCCCAGCCTCTAGATGGTACTTCTCGTGATAGATTTTCCTCTCAAACTCCACTAGATGAAAGAACAAGAGCTTACACACGCCTTATCAATGGCGGTTTTAAGACTATGGTTTCTAACAAGAGAAACAGAGATACAAAGGATAAAACGCAGAGAAGAAAAAGATTGAATAAGCTTGAAAATCGAAGAAGAAGATGATCTGATTGTGATGATGATCCTAAGACCTAAGTCTTCGATCTTCTCCTTTTATCTCCTTTGTTTCCTTTTTTGACCGTTAAGTTGTTGTAACCGAATAACAAACCTTTGTAATGAGCTTAAAGATATACGCAGGCCCAAAATTCAGTCTCTCTCTTGTTTTCAGCTGGGCCTTACCAGATAATGGCAAATGTGGTTTGTCTCTTTGAGTCCAACAAGGTTCACAACTTAACATCAGATTTTAAAGCCAAGGTAGTTGATTCATGGAGAATATTGGTTTGAGATGTTCAATTGCGAGTTTTGGTGTGGGTGAAAAAACTGAATATTGGATTTGGGTTGAGCAAGACGTATCTTTTCTCATGAATGAGGCGACCTCTGAAGCATGGAGATGCAGTGTCTCTTTTTATTTCCAACTTATCACTCTATTTTGGTGATCTTCACAACGTTATGACTTTTTAGGGGGGTGGTTTTCTGGTTAGTTATCTATTCTGGATTGTTGCTTCTATATGAAAATCACCATGGAAGTATATTCTGCAAAAGAAAAAAAAAAGAGGCCTGATCTGAATAATCGTGTACAAGAAGAATAAAAAAAGAGCTTTTGATAAATAAGAGAAGTTTAGTAATTGTTTCAAGCAAAATGGCTTTATAAAAAACGCCATCACAAAAAAGGATTCATCATCAAAACACAAAGTTCCTCCAAATCCTTGTGTTGGGTCTTTAAGGTTTAACACACTTGCAAACAAGAGCACAAATTCTCTTGGTTACACAGAGAGATAATTTGATTTACAGCTACTTGTTCAAGATTCCTAGACTTGTTTGTCACATTCCGAATAATTGTATGGCGATTGCAGTTTCGATTCGTTATCTACTATGTGCATCACCGTCTTCTTCTGAAATGTTGAACAAGAACTTTGGTAAGGATGTGATCCGAGGAAGGTGTACTAACAAATCATTGAATGAGTCTTTCCTTGACATCATCCCATGTGGCTTGCTGCTTGAAGCAGGATCATGAACGCTGTTGCCTTCGGCTCCGTGTTTGTTGTTATCGAGCCCAATCTCTTTCCCATTGTTTGGTCCGGCATCAGAATTTTCGGTATTGAGTTGTGAGTTTGCAGTGGATTGCAAGAGGTTGTAGAAAGAATTCACCTTTGACATTACAGATTTCTCATCTGATGTGTCGGGTTGGGTGTCACTTAGCAGCAACTGTTTCATTTCCTCAAATTCCGGGTTATTCCCACAATTAGCTTGATCTGACAGTAGTGCAAGGAAATCGTTCATCGAGATAGATTGGTGTAGTCCAGGCACTTTTACCTGACTCCAATTTCTTGAATCAACGGAAGCACCAACTCCTTCGATTGCACGAGCATCCATCACTAAGTAAGAAGAAAAAGAACATCCACAATCTTAATTTGCCCATATAGAGACTTATGGGCAATGAATGTGAATGGTAGCTGCGCAAAAAAATACAAAACCTGAGCTAGGCGACAGTGCTTCATGAGACAGGGACATATGTTCTGATGATGATTGAGCCCCAACAGGAGATGATGCCATGTGCTGAGATCCAGACACCGAGGGATCCTCAAATATAGATTGTCGTGTATCAAAGTAGGGTGAGTCCAAATTTATCTCTGGTTGTCGGTTTAGACAGAACAGGCGATGATCACATTGGACAAGCTTCTCGAAATGTTTGTTCAATATCCCCTGGGAACATTGCAGAACATGTTGCCTACCATATCACAACCAAAAAGAAAAAAAAGAGAAACCATTGTCAGATGAAGTAGTAGGTTATTCAATCAGGCTGGGTACATTTTCAATGTATAAAAGTCTATACTTTGGACTAGGACAATAGACAAAAGTTCTTTACCTGTTCAAGCTGGCTTGGCCATCAGTAAAATCTGATGTTGCCTGCCACAAAGTATGCTTTCTAGGCTGCGGATTAGTCTCCCTGAAAAATAACGGCCGCCTAGCCAGCTGAAACAGACAAGATAATAAATCAAAACCCTGGTACATTAAGGTCTAGTCGAATGAAATGATAACGAGAAATGCATTCTATACCACGATGGTCAGTGTTCCAGGTTCATCTTCCGGACAATTTGCCTTCAAAGCCATAATATCTGACCACTGAATCTCGATTTTGCTCTTAAGACCTTGTTGTAACACTTCCCATACAAGTTTGTGTTTTGCAAAGTAACATTTCGCCACCAAATCACCTTCATACCTCGATTTATACTAACAAAAAAAAAACAGAACCAAGTCAACTTAGATTCCAAACACACCATGAAACATTAAAAAAAAAAAAAAAATTAAGATCCTCACCTCCCATTGCCCAATCCTAAGAACCGTAGCAGGAAAGTTTGAAGCTTTGAGCTTCTCAATGGTTCCTACAACGGAAGAAGCATTACCTACACTTTCTTTCTTAACATGAGAAGCAGAGAGTCTCATTTGAATAAGCTCTTGAAAAGATGGGCTCTTTTTTAGGCTCAGTCCCAAAGGACTTGGCTCGTCAAGTAGATTAAACTTGGCCGATGTCACAAGTGAAGACACGCTTGTTCCATTGCTCCATAACTGATTCGTTTCAAATCGAGAAAACAAAAAAAACCAAACGCAATAATTTCAAATCAAAATTGATTGTAGGAATCTTTAGGGGGACAATTGGTCAATTCCTAAAAATTTATTTAGCTACTTAGAAACTACGCAATCACGTTTTAGCAATCGAAATAATCTTATTTGATTTAAGATTAAGGAACAGACCTTGGATCGCTTGTTGAGAGGAGCGTGCTCTTCTTCCAGAAAATCCTCGACGATCTCCAACTTCACCGGAAACTTGGACGGCGGTTCAGACTCCGGTCTGAGATTCCTCGATCTCATCATTTCCACCATCCAAAAAAACGAAAGACCCGCCCCAATTCACAAAATCGATCAAAACCCGAAACTGAAGAAGGTCACAAAAATCAAAGAATTATATAGAAATCAATAAACCCTTGGAAATAAATAAGAGTAACGAATTTTGATTTTGAAGATCTAAAAAAACGCGAAAAGGACGCGATTGAAGAGCCACGCGCCTCCTCGGTTTAAAAAAGAAAGTTGGGTTTCTAGAAAATACCCAAATTAGCCCATCGTCTTGTCTTTACTTAGGAGGCTATTTTTGTCATTCTTTATATGGCATTTGATTGAATACTTGGTATATTGTTGTTGTAATGGATATATCGAGAGGTGGGTCCCGCTTTTTGCTTTTTATGTGACGGCTATAGATAGAGGATTATGATTCGGAGATAGCTTCTTATCTAATGGTCTCTTCTTTCTCACCTCTTTGGCTTTGGTCTGTTTTTGTCGTCACGTATGTTCCGATATCTTTATCAGCAATCTTTATTTTCTCAACATTAGCAATCTTTAATCATTTAAAAATAAATATATATTTTTTAAAAAAATATATATATATATGTATATTAAATATCTTAGAATATATCAGTTACAATTTAATTTAATAATGTGTTTACACATCATTTTGAGTTTTAAATTATTTATTGGCCTCCAATAGAATAGGGTTTCAATCATATACTTTATTAGCATTTAGATCCAGTCATAATTCATAATAATTGATTTTAATGTTCTATTAAAAGTTTAAAACTATAGTTCCAAAAATTTTAATAGCAACTTTTTGGGTTAATTTGCTAGATTGCAAAATGGAAAGTTGAAATTTGCAACAATAAAAAGTGATAATATTGGTATATTTTTTCGTGTGTTTTAAAAAAGTAATCTGATATTATATAAAATAACGTATTATCCAACAAAATAAATTGATATTTGTTATAAAAATGTGTAAAATCAATATTGTCTTTTTTTAAATAACGTGATAAATAAACCAATTTATTTACAAATTTTTCATGTCAATTCTGCAAATAAAATGGTAGAACTTAGCTACATAATGCATATAGTATACTCGTGTTGAACTCAATTTAGAGAGACGACGATGGTGATTAGGGTTTGGAACTGCGATCGCTTTGGATCGGGAAGGAGAATCGAGGCTTTGCTAACTTTGATTGTCAAGGGGATCAAAAATCTAGGGAATGGAGATCACAAGTGTTTTCGTTGGAGGAAATTCCGTATGAATGTCGATCTCAATTTGGGTTGAGATAAATAAGATTGGATCTTTGGGTTTATGGGGCGCTGCAATTTCGAGAAGATTATGGTATACCTGAGGGGAGAATCCTCACAAGACATCAAAGTGGCCATGAAAATAGAACCATTCTATTTTAACCATTGGATGCTCTCCTTGGTGAGGTGGGAGTCGATGGTAAACAGCTTGTATCCTTTGGCTATTATTTTTTTGGATCCAAAATCATGGGAGTCCCTCTCCACTTTTGGGCAGATGAGATCTTTAGAAACATTGGTGATGCATTAGGGGAGGTTAAGGAGGTGGATTTGGACAATGGAAAGGTACATGTAGTATTAGACAGTTTCAAGCCTTTGTAATCAACAAGAGGAAAAATTGAGGTTGGCTATCTACTTCTATCAATGGTTCGAAGCATCTAGACCTGGAAAAGGTTCATTCGGTTTGTGAGGTGGAAGTTATGGAGACGTTTCATAGGGATGAGACCAACAAAGATAGTATGGTGAATAACACGATTGGTGAAGAAGTTATGGGTGAGATTGTTCATGTGAGCTCAATCTCAGTCAACAAGGTACGCAAAGATCTGGTTTTTGAGCCAGAGTCGATAAGTTCATATACATTTATGGATCCAATGAGGTTGTTGCACTCTGACTTAGCTGAGTCAAAGGTTGAGACAATACAAATTAATGCACAAGTTTTGTGAAAGAAATAGAGTTGGGTAACATTAATGAGGAGATTAGAGGAGGAGAAGAGGCAACATAGCCAAATCAAGTAGGAGGTGATTTGGAGAATATTACATAAACTTTAGAGGGGCCAAAGGGAACATTGTCCTTAATCGTATTAACTCAAAGAAGAGGAATGTGCAAGCACTCATCTTTCCTCGCAAAAAAGTGTTGACCAAAAGCTCGGTTCGTTTTGGAGAAGGTTTGTACATGGTGGTTGCCATGGTTTCATCTAAATTGGGTGAGGGTACAAGAAAACAAGGAGACTCGATTCCTCCAAAATTGGTAATTGATTAATGAGGATATTGAGTTTGAATTGTCAGGTACTTGGAAGCAACCTGAGAATAAGTTATCTACGGGATTTATGAAGGAAGCATAAACCATTTTTTTTCTTTCAGAGACTAAGCATGATTTTAATTCTCTGCAAAAATTTCAATTTTATTTGAGTTATAATAAGATTGTAACGGTTGATCCGTGTGGTGCAAGTGGAGGACTTGCTCTTTTTTATAATAATAATTTTTATGTCAATATTTTATTCGGAAATAATATAATCATTGACATTAAAGTGGTCATTCAAAGAAAAAAATATTTTTATCTTTTGTTTATGACGATTCGGTCCCAAAGTTGCACGACCAAGTATGGGAACAATTATCCCGAATCGACATATTTTGGTTAGATCATTGGTTTATTATTGGAGATTTTAACGGAATAACGGGTAATCACAAGAAACAAGTAGGAAAGCTTAGATATGCTTCAACTTTCATTCCTTTTAATCTTATGATTCGAAATTGCAGAATGTTAGAATTTATGTGCCTTGGAAATATCATGTCTTAAAGGAGACGGAGAGCGTCAAGAGTAATCCGATGCCTGTTGGATAGAGGTCTCGCTAATGAGGATTGACACAAAATCTTCTCCCACTCGCATGTAAAGTATTTAGGCATCATTGAGTCAGACCATAGACTAATTATTGCAACCCTTGAGGATAAAATACCACATCGACGAAATAATTTTGGTTTGATAAACCGAACACATGAAGAGTTGGTAGAAATAACAATAAAATAAAAGAAACCTATAAGGATGAGGAACTTTTTTGGAAACAAAAGAGTCGGAACATGTGGTTAAAACTAGAAGATAATAATTCTAGGTTTTTCCATGCGCAAACTAAACAACGAAATGAAAAACATCGGATAATTGGCTTTCGAAATGATTCATGAGTGTGGGGTTTCAGAGGATAAGGACTAAGGAGGCTGCACAAGTGGCGACGAAATATTTTGAAAAACTCTTTGCTTCTTCTACTCTAATGGAGTTGGAAGAGGTTTTGAGAGAAATTCCTACTATGATATCGGTCCAGCTGAATGATGTGCTTAGACTTCTGCTACGGAAGAAGAAGTTCATAAAGAATTGTTCATGATGCATCCAAAAAAACATCAGACTCAGATGTGCTTTTTCCGAAGAGCATGGCAAGTAATCAAATAAGATATTCTTGAATTGGTAAACAATTCTATGCGCGCATGAATCTTTGACCAAAGACTAAATATGACTAATATTTGTCTGATTTCTAAGATAGAAAGACCCAGTCGTATGATGAAATTTAAGCCGATTAGTTTTTGCAATGTCGGCTATAAAACTATTTAAAGGTTTTGTGCCAAAGATTGAAAGGAGTTATGATGGAGCTAATATCGGAGACTCAATCAGCCTTTGTACCAAGTCAGTTAATCTCTGATAACATACTCAATAGCCCATGAGATGATTCACGACTTACTGACCAATAATTCATGCAGAGGGAAGTTTATGGCAATCAAAACAGAAATGAGTAAAACTTATGATCGGGTGGAATGAACTTTTATTAAAAATCATCTCAGAAAATTAGGCTTTGAGGAAAAATAGATCACATGGATGATGTGGTACATTACATCTGTTCAGTACAAGGTTGTTATCAATGACTAGCCGCATGGGCCAATAATTCCGAATAGGGATCTCCAACAAAGAAATATTCTACCACCTTATTTATCTAGACTTTGTATGGAAGCTTTGATAGCAAGCATTCAGAAGGTATAGAGCGAGAAATCTCTTACATGATTAAAATAGCGCGAGTAAGCCCATATGTCTCTCATCTTCTTTCCGCGGATGATACCCTTTTGTGAAGCAAATTAAGAGGAGTGTTAGACTATTCTAAATATTCTTAAAGTATGAAAGGGACTCCGACCAGAAGATCAAATTTCTAAACCATAGATACAATTCGGGCAAACGACCCACGATACGATATAGGAAGAGATGAAACACATTTTAGGGATCTAAAATATCGGAGGAATGATTCATATTTAGGTCTCCCATAAAGCTTAGGAGATGCAAAGATCAAAATCTTGGCATTTGTTAGAGAGACTCCGGGATGGGATTAATGGATGGACATCAAAATTTTGTCAAAAGGGGATAAAGAAGGTCTTATCAAATTAGTAGCATCAACAATGCCAACGAATGTTATGTCATGTTTTAGACTACATAAATCAATTACCAAGCAACTTATTATTGCAGTAACACAATTTTAATGGAGCTCAAATGGTCAACAAAATTTTTTGTATTGGCTTGCATGAAAAAAGATATGTCATAGTAAACTGGAGGGAGGAATCGGTTTTTGGATTCTCGATGACTTCAGTACAACTTTATTGGCGGAACAACTTTGGCGATTAATGAATGCTTCAGAATCACTCTTTGCCCAAATTCAAAGATCGATACTTTTGGATGACTAATCCTCTGGACCCATTAAAATCTTACTCCTCGTCTTATGGGTGGAGGATCATTATTTCAGGTAGACCTCTAGTTAAAAAAAAGAATGATTAAAAGAGTTGGTTTGGGGTATTCAATCTCGGTAATGAACAATACATGGATACCAGTTCTACGTCTGAGGTCAACAACATGTAAGGGGCACAATTGTTACCTTACCTTCATGGTCAACCGACTGATAGACCTGATGACGTGGATGTGGAATATGGATCTAATTAATGTAATTATTGATCCGATAGATATTCTTTTGATTTGGAGTATGCTTATAAACAGTACTTACAGACCATATACATTAGGATGACACTTTACAAAAAAGGAAAAATACACAGTTAAATTGAGATATCGCTTAGAGTATGAACGCTCACTTCCTAGCCCTAAATTGCAATTATATGGGCTAGATGTCTGGACATTACAAGCATATACTTGGAAACTGAAATGTCCTTCCAAAATACGACATTTTATATGTCAAGCTTTAACGGGTTGCATCTCAGTCACATCAAATATGAGGAACAGAAGAATAAATTGTGATATAGAGTGTGCACGGTGAGCGGAAGGAGAGACAGTTAACCATGTTCTCTTTGAATGCCCTTCATCTGTACAAAGTTGGGCCCTTTTTCAGATACCAGTGACACCGAGAGTTTTCTCAATGGCTTCATTTTTTTCTAATTTAGACTATCTTTTTTGGCGACTCCCGCCGGATACCGAGGACCATAATTTCTCATGAATAATTTGATACATTTGGAAAGCCATAAATGATTAAATTTTCAAAAATCTGGATAAGAACTCATTAGAGGTTTCAAAGATTACGAAAAGTGAAGCTACATTGTGGGAGAAGGCACATGTTGATGACCTGAGTTTGCAACATCAACAACTCGCCCCAACCCCGACTCTTTCGGGTTATACATGTCTTCGTTGTTTTGTAGATGACTCTGAGAAGGAGACTGCTATATTTTCATATTTGGTGTGATTTTGCTTTCAAGACGATGCAGAAAGATCAGTCATGTGAGTTAGGAATCTTCGCATGAGTCTCTATCCATTACATGCCGAATTAGAAGCACTTATCTGGGCCATGCATTGTATTATCACACAGCAGAAGACAATGGTAGCTTTCGCAACAGACGATTTTGAGGTGGTGAAAATAGTGTCTATACTGGTGGATTGGCCAATGTTCTCAATATATTTAGAGGAATTCGCGAACAGTAATGAGCGTTTCACCTTTCTTACTGTCTCGTTGATCTCGTATACACTAAATACAAAGACATATAAGATAGCACGGAATGCTTGAACCTACCCGTCTGATACTATTTACGTAAAATTTGTATCATTGTTTTGATCTCTGAACTATTTTGATTTTGATGCATACAGTATACTCATATTTTTTCCCACATTAGCATTCCTTGATAATTTAAGAAGAAATATCATATATCTTAGAATATATAATTTTATAATTTAGTTTAATAATGTTTACATATCAATTTGAGTTTTAAATTCACTTCTTGTCTCTAATAGAACAGGATTTGGAAGATGTTAATCAATCGTATATTTTATTAACATTTAAATCCAGTCATAATTCATAATAATTTAGTAGTTTACTTTAAAATTTCTATTAAAATTTTAAAACTGTGTCACTGGATTTTAAATTTATAAATTATGTTTAAAATATTTCAAATTTTTGTTTTTTGTTTTTGGTTCAATTCATTGAGATAATACTTTAAACACTACACCTAAAAGCGATTATTACATAATCTATATTAATCCATACTTATTATATAGCCTAAACTCGGTTTTACATAATCTATATTAATCCATACTTATTATATAGCCTAATAGTTTAGGCTAGTACCATGATCGTATCATAATCCGGATTCAATTGTATACGAAAAAAGGAGATTGAAACATTACACACTAATTTTTTATATATATTACTCTCTTAATGAACTATCATTGTCAAAGCATTAGCTAGTCGGTCACTATCTCAGCCGCAATTATCTCTTAATGCTTTTGACAAAAAGAGTGGATAAGTTGAGTTGAGCGAGTTATAAGTGAGATTGGTCTGACTAAAATAATGTGAAGTCTCCTAAGATATATGTCTCAGCTTTTGAACGCAATCATTGATCCTGGACAAGACTCCTTGCTGAGGTATCCCTTACACCTAGAATAATTTGTCATGCGAGTCAAGAAAACGAGTAGGAATAAGAAGACACAAATGCGAAACAAAATCAACTCATTGACGAAATTAACACAAAGCAAAAGGATATTATCACAACTTAGATTACAAAATGAGAAATGCATGTAAGAAAAGGATCAAGCCGGCTCTGCTTAAGTCGCCTTTCGATTGACTTTTAGGTAGGGTAGAGCGCCGATCACGTTGTCATAGTCGCTCCGGCTGACTTCGTGCTGCATTATAGATGACAGCAGAAAGTTAGACATGTAAGAGAGAAAAGAGAAAAAGCAGAGCAGTGAAGTTGCTAATGAACAAACCCAAAACAAGTAATAACTAAAACTTGTGATCATAAGATTGATGCCATAAGTTTTTGTTTATTCCTCTTGTACTGGTTGAAGATAAGAGATTTCTTCCTAAGTCACATTTTAAATGGAAGCCAATGCAGTGAATCTCAATGTCATGGTTTCCATGTCGCACATTTACCCCGCTAGTAACTTTCATCCCCATGTAAAGAGATTCAGAAAGGGGTGCAAAAAAATCGAATGCACAAGGAAACTCACGGTTTGAGCTACAACAATATGCGTGTTTTGACAAACGAAACCATGCATTTACTATAAGGACATTAGCAGCCAAGTCTCGACTTGAAAAATATGAGTTTTTTTGCATCTTCACTATCATCATTCTTTGCTAAGTACTCATTCTTTTTCTACCGATTCACACCTCATACTGAAACATTCAACTAAAGCCACTCACAGCTAATTGCCGAAGCTTGAAAGAGATGAATGCATTTTACACACACATAACTAGAACACCCGAAGACAAGTAGAATCAACAATGAACGTAATGAAGAAAAGATTGTGGTTTGCAAACAGAAACAAAAATGAAGCAATAAATCCATGTTAAAACAAAACCAACCATTTTCGATAGACGCAATTTCCTCTTGTTGTTCTTCTTAGCTAACAAATGCTGCTTTCCGGATCTCCTCCTCACTATCTTCCCCCTACCCGTCACCCTGAACCGCTTCGCTGAGGCCTATTATCAACAAATACACTATTCATTTTCATCCCACAAAGACTAACAGCAATCAAGAAAAGAGAACTATTTTGCTAAAGCAATAGAAAAACTTGTGGAGCTAACACGAAGTTCACAGTTTCAGGAATCCCAAATTTCATCAGATATACTCTTAAGTGTATCACTATGACGCCGATTAGGTTACATACACAGTCCTTGATTACATGGAGGCTATAAGCAATTAACTAATTGCATCGCAAAATTCACAAAATGTCAAAATGCATTTTCACCCAAGTAAGACACAAGGATAACCGGTGAACCCAAGCAAAATCTAAACTTTTTCGAAGCTATTAAACAATCATTGATTCCAATTTCCGCCATTAAATTCTCCAAATCGTACTACTCCACTTCAATTTCAGCTCAACTAGACCAAAAAGAGAGGAAATTCTCAGAGAGGGGAAAAGACCTTGTGGGTCTTCATCTTGTATCCCTTGTGAGCGAAAACGGTAAAAGACTGAAGCCTCTGAGAATTGGGAGAAACAACAGTGCAAATCTTCTGAGGAAAAACCGCGCGAAGCCCAGAAATGCAGTGAGTTGAGCCAAGACTCGACGAGTCACACGCCTTGTGGAATCGAGGAAATCGAACGGAACCGTCAAGGGAAACCCTTGGAGAAGAGCGTAGAGGACATAACCTAAAGGTAACGGAAGCCATGGAGAGAGACGCCATTAGGGTTTGTGCTCTCGGCGACTTTTGATGTTTTTGCACTCACTCTGATTGCAAGGGGATGAAGAAGATAAGCTTTTTGCTCAACGGATGAGGAAATAGAAAATCCGGATTATAGTCGACCTCATGCTCGGTTTTCCCGGTTTAATACGGTTCAGATAATCCTTATTGATGTGTAAACCGGGATATTCAGGTTTATGCGAAAAACAAAAATGCAAATGTAAACAATTAGAAGAAAGAGTAGTTGTTAACCGAAATGGAGGTTCATGATCAGAGATTTCAACGTGATAATAGGTCATCATGAGAAACAAGGTGGGAGAACAAGACCAGATGCTTCTTTCTACCCTTTAGACAATTGATTTATGATTGCGAGATGTTAGAGTTTCCTTGCACATGCAATATCATATTTTAGGTTGGAAACAGAAATAAAAACCGAACACGTGTTCGCTGCCGCCTACACCGAGCTCTAAACAATGAAAATTGGCATGAAGCCTTTCCACATTTTTCTGTTCAATATCTTCGGTTTTGGGCCTCTAACCATAGGCCTATTTTTGGTCGAAATCCTATGTAAACCTTTCCAAACTCGTAAAGCTTTCCGTTTTGATAAAACATGGAACGATATGGAAGGTTTTGAATAGACTATTATGAGAGGATGATTACCCCCTCATCTTGCTCCATACGCCAACATTACGTCAAAAATAGCGAGCTGCCGACATGCGATCGGGACATGGAGAAGAGAAAATGTCCTAAACTCGGAGCACCGACTTTCAAAACTCAAAGATAAGGTGGATATCCTCCATGCAAGTGATGTTGCCACTACGGAAGAGATAGGAGAGGCTACAAAAGAGCTCCATGAGGCTTTGCGAGCGGAGGATACGTTTTGGCGTAAACAAAGTAGAGTCATTTGGCTCCGCGAAGGGGACAGAAACTCGAATTTTTTTCACGTGACAACAATACATCGACGAGCCCGGAACCGAATAAGTCGTTTGGTCGACCAAACAGGGTGGATCGAGAAATCTGATGACGGTATAGTGGCCATTGCCACGAAATATTTTAGGAATCTCTTCCATACGTCCAATCCTTCTGGGATAGCAGAAGCCATTACACACGTCAAAACTTCCATTATAAAGACCATGAATGCGGAACTTACGAAACCTATTTCGGAATCAGAAGTCAAGCCTGCCCTTTTCGCCATGCATCCAGAAAAAGCCCCTGGGCCGGATTGAATGACGACACTTTCTACCAAAAATATTGGGGAATAGTTAAGGAAGACGTTACTCGGATGGTGAACGAATTCCATACCAATGGCACTATTGTTCTGGGTCTAAATGAGACAAACGTCTTCCTCATACCGAAGAAGGATAAACCACATGAAATGAAGAAATTTTGACCTATAAGTCTTTGTAACGTTTGTTAGATGATAATTTCCTGCTGCTCTGCCAAAGATTAAAGAAAGTCATACCCAACCTTATCTCGGAAACCAATCGGCCTTTATCGCAGGGAGGCTAACCACAGACGACATCCTTATAGCAAAAGAATTGTTTCACGCTTTACGTACTCTTTTAGGAGGCAAAGTTAGACGCATGGCTATCAAGACATATATGAGCAAAGCGTATGATCGAGTAGAATGAAACTTCATTAAGGCCATTTTGCATAAGATGGGGTTCGCCGACATGTGGGTTGGATGGATCATGAGATGCATCAAGTCTGTGACGTATCACATTCTTGTCAAAGGACAGCCACGAGGGCATATCTTCCCTCAAAAAGGATTACGCCAAAGAGACCATTTGTCTCCTTTTATTTTCATACTATGTATGGAAGCCTTTATTGGCTTCCTAAAGGGTGCATGAGAGAGTGAAAAACTAAGGGCTGAGAGTCGCAAGGGTTAGCCCACCTGTTTTTCATCTATTTTTTGCCGACGATAGTCTATTTTCTGTAAAACAGAAACTCATGAGTGCAGACATGTTATGGACATCCTCAAGATTTATGGAGAGGCATCAGGCCAATGCACAAATTTAGAGAAATCATTGATGCTATTTAGGAAACGAGTGCCAGACGACCGAAAAGAGGAAATAAAGCGAGTTGTCGACATCCACGCCAAGGGCAGAATGAGGACCTACTAGGTATCCCCGAGGATATAAGCGGCTCCAAATATTTTTTTCCCCGCACTGTCCTAGGTGCGGAACACTCCATGAGACACCGAATCATGCGGTATTCGAATGCCCACCAACCTTACAGACATAGGCATTAGCATCGACTTCATCCCCTCCAAGGATCTTCCCTTGACAGCTCTTTCACCAACCTGGATTTTCTCTTATGGAGGAAAAACGACGTCGGCTCTAGCGAGGTAAACTTGGATCAGGATTATGAACCTTATCCGTGGATAATCTGGTTTATTTGGAAAGCGAAGAATGAAAAACTATTTCGGGGGGTTTCACGTGAACCCACAGACATCGTCTGTCATGCCACGATAGATTGTATCGTCTGGTTCGACGCTACCAACATTCCGGCCGGCCGGTCTATGTCAGGATCTATCCCCCGTCCCCCGTCTTCCCATGGCCATCATCAACATAACATTTGTCTAGCTGATGCTGCATGGAACCAAACAGATCAGAATTGTGGCTTGGGTTAGATCTTACTTGGACCAGATGGAGATATCCGGCTTCGCAGTGCTCGAAATCAACCTAGAAGGCTCTCCCCACTTCACGCTGAGTTGGAGGTGTTGATTTGGGTAATGGAGTGCCTTAGTACTCATACACCACATCCAACCTTCAATACCGATTGCCAAGACGTTCTTAAGATGATTGCACGACCAAAATAGTGGCCAAATTTCTCGACAGATCTAAAGGAGTTTTCACGTATCTGTCATCTCTATGCTTCCATTACCATCTCGTTTGTCCCCCGGGCCGAGACGGCCAATGCAGACCACCTTCCTCGATTAGCTAGATCTCATTCAGATTATGTTAACTTTTTGGGGTATTATATTATGGCGTGGCTTATCACACCACCTCACGCTTGAGTAATAGAGTATCTTTTTGATGTAAAAAAAGATGAATTCTTGACCCAGCCGCCATCCCTCATCTCATGCATTCCTTCCAGATTTAGACTGACGGCCAACAGCTCCTCTAGCGCCGCCGCCGGTCATTGTCTCTTCTTGTTTAAGTTATTCTCTCTGTTAGGATTATTTCGGTGGATCGCCGATGAAGAGTTTGTCCAGATCCAATATCCTTGGGCGGTGGAGCAGTGGCATTTCGGATTTTTCTCTAGGATCGATTCACCGGAGTGAAGGTGACGCTAGAACCCCCTGTGGCTGACAGTGTAGATATCTCGCTAACGTCTCCTCTAGTTTTGTCGGTGTTTCTAGCTTCTCTTTTCAAATCTGGGTCCGATGTAGCTTCATCAGAAGGTCGTCGTTGGTGTGGGACTGGGCAGTGCTCTACTTTTAACAAGTGATCTGGGTTGCTATGTTCCCTTGATGTGTTTTCGCTGCTCTTTGTGTCATACTGGAGTTGTTGTAGCTCTTCTCTGGTGGGGTTGCTGCTGATGAAACAAGGGCCTTTCTGATTCATGTATTGTTTTAGTAGTTTCGCCAGCTTTTTCTCTCTGCCTTGGTGTGCCTTCGCTTTTTTCGATTCGATCGTGTGCCGATCTGGTTGTCGAGTTTGGTATGGTCTGGTTAGATTGGGTTCGCTTTTTGTCTCTATGTTAAAGATCTTGTCGAGATCTTGGCCAACTCAAAGGATTCTATCAAGGCATCGTCAAGTCCGAGTTCGTCTAGCATCGCTGTTTCCAGGAAATGTGTGAGGAGCTAGCTTTTCTGGGTTTCATCTTACCTGTTTAGTTTTCTAGGAGCCCTTGCGTGATGAGGTAGACTAATTCACTATAGGAAGAACCGCTTATCATTGTTTGGGCACCTTAGCCCTTTCGGTTTGCTTTCAAGTTAGGTCTTTCAAGAGTTAGGTTGATTGTTAGGCGAGATTGTTTGGATATACGCGAGTTTTGTTGTGGTTTCTCTTGTTTTCATTTTCGAGTTTCAATCCCATTAGTCTTTTAGGCCTTGTATTTGTCTTTGGCAAGATCTTTTGTCTCCCTTTCGTAGGGATTAGATTCTGAGATTTCTTGCAGTCCGTCGACTTAGTTTCTGGGGCTTGGATCATTAGCCACCGACTTTTGTATTTCATCAAATTTTATTATCAATATATCATTATAAAAAAAAGTTGAATTCTTGGAAAGCTATCCACTGCTCTCACCGTTATTTATTTCTCCTCTTGGGAAAGAAGAGAAAGAAATAACATTATGTCATACTTCAAATTTCTAAAGATCATTTGTATCAAAAATCAAGATTAATAATTTTTGTTCAGATTCTGAAGAAAAAATAAGACATATTGTTATAGATGGCATGCACACCCTTACTGAAAACCTACCCAAATCTAGTTCGGCCCATCAAAGCCCATGAAGGCCGGCTAAAACACCTGCAAGAAAAAATGAAAACCTCCGGGAAAAAAAAAGTAAACCGACTGACTAAAAGAAAACGAAAGAGGTCAACCGACAAAACATATGCATAAATAAAGGAGTACCCCATTGAAGAAATGCATCGCTCATTCACATTACTTAAGAAGTCATTTGCTTCGAGCTCTCTGGCATTCGACCTATTAGCTTTCATTCTTTTCAGTTAGCTCGTCGTCTTGCCGATCTAACTTCTCCATGTAACCTCCGAGTTTAAGCTTTCATAATACGTAATTCTCCGAATCTCTTAACTTCTTTGCTATCTGATACTAGGTTGAAATACTAGTTCAAGAATTGGCGCCGTCTGTGGGAAACAAGAAACTTTTCTAAACACAAAAAGCCTAAAACTCAATTCAGCCACTGGGAAATCTAGCATCGAGACAGCTACCCATCAAAAATACAACTCAATTGCGACGAGTTCTGTTCAACGACCTACCTCCGCCAAATAAGGTTAATCTAAGTGGGTATGCTTCCCCATGACGATCGGCTCCACTGACAATCTAGCAGGCCGACAGCAGGTGGTCTATGAGACTCCCCAACACCGGACTGAAAACTTTGTCCGCGAACGGATCGAAGGAATGAAGATTAGCCTCCGAGATATGAGCTCCAAGGTTCACCAAGCTATCAGTTCGGCTCCAAAAATTGAACGCGTACTCGAAAAAACGCAGAAGACTCTGTTTAGAGCTCGGATCATTAATACTCCAGCGCGGCACACATGGAAGATTAAGTTTCCAACCTACGATGGAAATTTGGATCCTCGCCACTACACGATTGCTTTCAGCATAGCAATGGAACAAGCTCACTTTTCCCCCGAAGAGCGAGATGTCGGTTATTTCCAGCTTTTTATGGAAAATTTGAGCGGTGCCGCACTAAGTTGGTTCTCTCGACTCGAAGCAGACTCTATTGACAGCTTTCATCAACTCTCGACCGCATTCCTTAAACACCACTCCATGTTCATCCATAAAGGAGCGTCCAATGCCGACTTATGGACTTTGGCGCAAGGACAAAAGGAACTCTTACAAGTCTTCATTGACCGATTCAAAGCTGCTTCTCTCTCGTAACGGTGGCGGATGATGCAGCAATAGCCGCACTACGGAATGCACTCTGGTACGAATCAAGATTTCGCGATAATCTGATGTTTAACACATCACCTACATTGGAAGATGTGATGTATAGAGCAACCATATTCATCGAAGTTGAAGAAGAAAAGGTTGCCATGGCTAAAAAAGACACACTTCTAAAAGCACCAAAGTCAAAGGACAAACCATGAGATGACCACTACGAACCACGCCAACACTACAACAAAAATTATCAAAAAAAAGATAAAGGTAGAAAGGCAGCTAACATATTATGTCAACAATTCACAACCACAACGGCCATAGAACAAAGACGAAGTGCAGAATTCACAACCATACTACAATTTTCACAAACGACAAGGTCAACACACCTCTCAATGCAGCCATTTACAAGAATTCCTTTTCTCAAAGTATCAGAATGGCGAAATAAAAGAGGACCAATATCGAACAGACGAGCAACAAGGGGGGAATGCTTATCACTAAACTAACAATGAAGAGGAAAAGCACCAATCTGTGCACGAAGATAATAGACGTCGATTTGATGAAGCAAGTCAAATTGATAATACGCATCGTACAAATTCCAACACATAACCGCCCAAGCGAGATCACGACGACCAGCACAGAAATAGCATTGCACCCACGCCAAGGAGAAGAATTAACATGATCATGGACGGTATCCAATCCTATAATGATTCGGTGTGGTCGATCAAGGAAGGCCATCACTTCGCAAAAATGGCCACGCAGCACAACTGACAGTCCACCACTAGTTTTCGTGGAAACTGACACCGACAGGCTGGATAAACCTCAAAACGATCCATTGGTGATCGAACTGTTGATCGATGACTGCAAAGTTACACGCATCCTAATAAATACCGACAACTCAGTTGACTTGATATTCAAATAGACTTTGAATAAGATGGAAATCAAGAATATCGAAATCAAACCAACTGTTATGCCTCTCATAGGATTCACCAGCGAATCAACTATTATAATCAGGACCATAAAATTGCCGGTGTATGTCGGGGGGGATAACAAAGCTTGTCAAGTTTATCATCATCGATAAACCAGCTATTTACAACGTGATATTGGAAATACCATGGATACACGCAATGAAGGAAGTCCCATCGACCTACCACCAGTGCGTCAAGTTCCTTACCCTAGACGGAACCCATACTATCAAAGGCAACCAGAGCATTAGCAAGCACAAGTTAAGGAATTCATCTACCTTATATATTGGAAGACAGAATGAGTTACGTCCTCAAAATTTCATTTCTAACAATCCAAAACGTGACCTCGTAACGCAAGCTTAGAAAGCCATAACCCAGAATGATGTGTCGGGGTGGGTACCGAGCTAAATGAATACATTAAGGATGAGCTCGTCGAATTCCTCCGTCAGAATATCTTCACATTCGCATGGTCGATCGACGACATGAAGAGAATAGATCCGACAATCACATGTCATGAACTAAACGTCGATCCAATTTTCAAGCCGATCAAGCAGAATAGACGAAACTTGGTATAGAACGAGCAAAAGTAGTCACCGACGAGGTTGAATGGCTGTTGGGAGCAGGATTCAGTAAAATATCCAGACTAGCTCGCCAATCCAGTGGTCGTAAAGAAAAAAATGGTAAGTGGAGAGTCTGCATGGATTTCACATATCTCAACAAAACTTGCCCCACATATAGCTTCCCACTACCACACAAAGATCGGCTAGTCGATGCAACTGCTGGAAATCAACTCTTTTCATTTATGGATACTTTCTCAGGTATAACCAGATCATAATGCACCCGGATGATCGTGAGAAAGCGGCATTTATCACTGATCGAGGTACTTACTGCTACAAGGTAATGCCCTTTGGATTAAAAAACATAGGAGCAACGTATCAAAGATTAGTCAACCGAATATTCGCCGAGCAGCTATGACATTCAATAGAAGTTTACATTGATGACATACTAGTGAAATCATTGGAGGCAAAGAATCACGTCGGCCATTTGAAGAAATGTTTCGAAATTCTGAATCAGTACGACATGAAGTTAAACCCTTCAAAGTGTACGTTTGTGGTAACCTTGATATAAGTCTTGGGATACATCATCACCCAGAGAGGACTCGAAGCAAATCCTAAACAGATAGCCGCTATTATCGAGCTCCCTTCTCCGAAAAACACTTGCAAAGTTCAACGGCTCACAGGTCGGATCGTCGCACCCAACATATTCATCTCGAGATCTACTGACAAGTGTTTGCCATTCTATCAGTTATTACGTGGGAACAAGCGCTTCGAGTGGGAGGAAAAATGCGAAGAAGATTTCAAATAGCTCAAAGAATATTTATCCACACCACCGATCTTGGCGAAACCAGAAGAAGAGACCTTATACTTGTATATTTCTATTTCCAGCTCGGCACTCAGTGGTGTGACTGGTGTCCTGGTTAGAGAAGACCGCAGTGAACAAAGGCCAACTTTCTATGTTAGTAAAACTCTGGATAGAGCTGAAATATGATATACAACATTAGAGAAACTCGAGCTAGCAGTCGTTATTTCAGCAAAAAAACAATGTCCTTATAGCCAATCCCATTCGATCGCCGTCCTAACAAATCAACCATTAAGAACGATCTTACATAGCCCGAGTCTGTCGGGAAGGATGGAAAAATGGGTAGTCGAACTGAGCGAGTACGACATCGAGTACATGAACTGAACAAGCGCGAAATCCTAAGTATTAGTCGACTTCCTTGTCGAACTCCCTCTGGAACTCCTCAACAATGACCTCCCGATTGTAGAGAAATGGACCTTACACGTTGATGGGGTATCATCTCGGCATGGACCAGGAGTAGGAGTACGGTTAAGAATCCCCGACTGGAGAAATCTTGGAACAATCTTTCTACCCTGGTTTTCCAATGTCAAACAATGAAGTCGAGTATGAAGCACTGACCGTCAGACAGTGGTTGGCTAAAGGAATTGGTGCTAAAGAGAAAGCATTTTCGTTCACAGCTCGTCGCTAACCAATCCAGTGGGAATTATTAGGCAAAGAACAAACACATGGATGCATATCTCAAACACTACAAGAAAACTGTCATTTTGCAACGAAATATTCCGTTGCAAATATATTCGTCGCAATTTCGTTGCTAATTTGCAACGCATTTGCGATGAATTTGTTTTATTTTTGAAATTCATCGCAAATCGTTGCAAATTAGCAACGAAATTACGATGAATTTGTTTGTTTTTTAAATTCGTTGCAAATTAGTAACGGAATTGCGACGAATTTGTTTTTAAAAAAATCGTTAAATTAGCAACGAAATTGCAACGAATATTATTATTTTTGTCGTAAGGTGTATAAATGTATTTTATTTTTAAAATATGTTGTAAATTTGTACAAATAAAGTGTAATTATGGTAAGTCTTGAAATCTTATTATTTAATTATTATTTTTAATTAACTAAAACTCCACATAATTGTATATATAACATATAGTATATGAGACACTTTATCATCATTTTCATTAAAATTCAAATTTTTCAAAATGAGTATAAACTATCATAATATGATCAATTATGTCAAATAATCACATTTAATACAATCTACACATTTTAATCGTTTTGCTATACCCTAAACCTCAAACCTCAATCGTAGCTAATTCGTTGCAATAAATTATATTTTGCATCCTGTTAGTGACGATTTGGATTTCGTCGCAAATCCATCGTAAAATGGGTTTTGCAACGATTTTTTCGTTGCAAATCGACTGTTTTCTTGTAGTGAAAGTTGTTCAAGAGTTGTCCAAGGAATTCAGCCTCTTCGAGCTGATAAAGATACCCCACGACGACAACACAATGGCCGACGCGCTAGCTGCACTCGTGTCGACCTCCGATCCACACTTGTGACGTGTCATACCAGTTGAAAGCATTGACGTACCGAGCATCACACTACCAAAGGAGTATGCCACATAACCGACCTCGGCGAAAAAAAAAAAACGATGAGTTAAATGATCCTATGAACGTAGACAAGGATCCTGCTGCGATAGATTGGAGAGACGAAATACGACTTTACATTGCCGACGGGGACGTACCGCCAAATAGATGGGCGGCTCGACGATTGAAAGCACGAAGTTCGCATTATACTCTTTTAGCCGGCAATGTTTTCTGATGGAGCACGTCAAGAACGTTACTGACTTGTCTTCACGGCTCATAAACAACATGGGTGATGGCCGAAATTTATGATGGAGCTGGTGGCAATCATTCTGGTGGCCGAGCTCTAGCACTAAAAATCAAGAAGCATGGAGACTTTTGGCCGACTATGATATCAGATTGCGTAAAGTACGCAGCTCGATGCGAGAAATGTCAACGACATGCTCCCATGCTTCACTCACCCACCAAGCTTTTGACAACAGCCACTGCACCATATCCATTCATGAGGTGGAGTATGGATATAGTAGGACCGCTACCACGATCACGCCAAAAGCGATTCATCTTGATTATGACAGATTATTTTACAAAGTGGGTGGAAGCTGAGATTTATGTCAAAATACATGACAAAGACGTCCAAATTTGTCTGAAAATACATCATTTTGCCACCATGGACTCCCACAGGAGATCGTCACTGATAATGGTTCCCAGTTCAATTTAGTTATGTTCAAAGATTTTTGCGAACGATGGAAGATCAGATTGAGAAAATCCACGCCACGATACCCACAAGGCAACAGACAAGCAGAGGAAACAAACAAAACTATCATCAACAGACTGAATAAATGCCTCGAAGAAAAGAAAGGAGCATGGATTGATGAGTTGGATAGAGTGTTATGGTCGCACAGAACACACAAAACTACTCCACGCCGTGCTACAAACAGAACACATTTTTCCTTAGCACATGGAATGAAAGCGATGGCACCAACATAAGTTAATGTCTAAAGCGTGCGACGGAATATGATGACACAGAACGCCGAACTCAACGATGAAATGCTCGTGGATAACCTTGATACGCTGGAAGAACAACGGGATCAAGCTCTGCTCAGAATACAAAACTATCAACAATTAGCAGCTCGATACTACAACAAGAAAGTGAAGAATATATATTTTGACGAAGGCGACCTGGTCCTAAGAAAAGTTTATGAAAACACAGCCGAATGGAAAGTAGGGAAGCTTGGTGCCAACTGGGAAGGCCCATATGTATCATGAAGATAGTCAAACCAGGGATCTACGAGCTGATGACTAAGGAAGGTGAATCAATTCCGTGATCATGGAATTCTATGAGTCTCAAGCGCTACTACTACTAGTTCAATAAAGCACCAAACAAAAAAAAATGCTCATTAACCAAGCTAGATTTTACTTATGTAACGAACTACGAACGGCTTGATTCCTTTTCTAAGGGTACGTAGGCGGCATGTAACAAGGCACAACTGTAAAATTATTAAAAATATATCTAACAGTTCGTCTTTCTACCGAGCTATTTTCCTAAATACGTCGATATCCTGACCAGATGTACGATTATTTTTTAAAAACACATGGCGAAATAATTCACATCTTCGAACCAAAAACCCAAAAATTTACAGTTGAAATCTCCATTCTCGCACCAAACACATGGTTGTGCATTATTACTATGTCTGGGAAAAGGTTACTCTCGAATACTTGGTTGTGGATGCATCACCCACCTCGATTTTGAGGGAGGCTAATAAGACTATACAGTGAAGCCTCCATCTGCTTCAGAGTCTTTTTCAACCTGTGACAAATTCAAGCCAAAGTCTCTGAATGTTTCAGAGTCTCTACCAACAAATGATACAGAGGAAGAAAATGATTTAAGTGAAACGGTGCAGATTGCTCAACAAGACAAACAAGAGGCTGGCCCAAATGATAGTAAGCCCATGAAGCTCACAACAAGGAAGCTTCCTTAATGACCAACGACTTTCTCTCTCTTATGTACAAACGACAAGAACATGACATGTGCAGAGGATGACTACGCACAATGTGTGAGTTGTGATACGGTTACAACAATGAATCAATTTGATCTTCTGCAATTTTTGATCACCGTGTGCCAAGTGTCTCTCCGTTTTGATACTATTGAATACATATGTGAGAGAAACCGTATAACATTGAGTTTGAGTTTTACTTTCACACATCATTTGCTACTCTTGAATACATATGTGAGAGAAGCCGTATGATCACTTCTTGGGAACGCTTAAAATTCTTTACTTGTGAAATCTCGAGGAAGGTAATAATCAAAGAGCATGTGTCGAATTCAACCAGCGTAACACATGACCATCCATCCAAAGGAAGAGAGAGTCAAAAATATTATGAATTCGAGTACCAATAACATAGAAACCCTAAATTTAACTTCTTATGGTTTTTGGATTCAGTCTTGTTCTTCGATTTTTTTTTAATTAACTCTTTTGTGGAGACATGATCTTCTAGACATCACATCAGATCCTCTGCTCTGTCTCCTTCATAGTCTCCAGTCCTAGTGTTTCCTTGTGATTTAGGATTTGCTTATATGGCATCCAATGTCAACTTCATTTTTCTTTTTAAAATAATTAAAGGACAGATTGTTTTTCTCTTCATATTGAAACATTGGATCTCTTGTTCTAACTTTGTCGACTTGCATAAACTCATAAATTTCTACACTTTCTGCACAGTTCATTTTGATTATTGAATTTATATTGCAACCAAGTTTTTAAGGATTCTTTACAATGGAAAAGAATTTGACAAGGCGAATTCTGGATCTTAAATTTCATATCCTCTTAATCGGGACAACTAGTCTTTGCTAAGTGTTCATCTTATGTGCACTTTAACATGGTATCATTCTCTGTTTCTTTAATTTAAAAACAATAATTTCTATAGTATATCTGACTTTGTATTCAAACTAAGAGAACAAAAGAGGAACTCAATTTCACCATTTTATACGCAAAATCCTAACTTTTGATTGATCCCATTGGCACAATTTTAGTTAATATTTTATGAAACTTGAACATTAAATTGTGGTCATTTATCATTTACTATATTCATTTAATAATTTGCAATAATCATTTACTATAATTACATAATTTAAATCATATTTATTTATTTGTTCTCATCTTTTTATTTTATAAATAGAAAGTTAGAGGAGCCCGTATATCTTTTTAAACCGAAGACTAGAACTTGTAATATGGTTCTCTCAAGTATCATTCGATCATATGATCTTTAAACTTCGTCCTTATTATTTTTTCAGTTGAACTAGTGATCTTAGTATTTGTTTTCACTTTAATATAAATGAGGAAGAACGCAGGAAGTAGAATGTGACAAGTTATTGTATGATCTAATTTTGAAAAATAAAATTGACTAGATCCCATAACTTAAGAAAATGGGGATGGAAACATTGGACAAGCATGGCATATGCAATAACTAAATGGTGGTCACCGTATAATCATGCTAAGCACATGAATGCTCATCATTTGGTCTTTGCTTATATACTTAACAACAACAACAAACGCCAAAAAAACTAAGAGTAATCTAATTTATCTTTCACTTTCGGCATTTTAAATATATTTATGGTTATAATTATATTAGTAATTAACTAATTATTATCTTATAGACATTATATACATTACTTTGTCTTTTTTTGTTGTTGGCTAAATAGTAAATACATTACTTTGTAACACTAGTATGGCGTCGTCATTACTCTTATCCAAAATCCATAGATGCGGTTAGGTAAGCTTGTGGTTTAATTACAAACTAGTTTGTTACGTGTAATACTAATGTAATTGGTGTGTTTGATTTTATTTCTCAAACTTCCATTTTTACACTTCTTTTACTTTACCCTTTTTTTTTCTTCGTCAATTTAGATTTATTAATTTACTTTGTTTTTGTGCTATATCGAACATATCCATAAGGAAAAGAGAACAAAAAAAAAAATCGCTAATCATATTTTTGTACATATATATTTTAACTTTTAACTATGAGTCTGATTGATAACTCATAGAGTAACAACAACAACAACACAAAAGTGAAATAAGAAAAAATGAATTAGGTAAATTGTAAACTAGAGGAATTCATTTCTCTCAACTTAAAGAAGAGTAACAAGAAAAGAAAAGAACAAATCTTTGGAAAAAAAAAAAAATTGGTTTCAAAGGTGGAATTATATGTTGTTCATTTCTAGAGCAATTGCAAAAAATGTGATTCAAGAAAGTCGGTTTGACTTCATAATCAAATGATCGAATAAATTCAAAGGTAGAACTATGCTTTGGTTTTAATCGTTTACCATGTTCTATCTTTTCATTCCTACTTATCATTTTGAAGGGTCGATTTGACTCCATAATCAAATGATCGAAGAAATTCGATGGTAGAACTATGTTTTGGTTTTAATCGTTTACCATATTCCATCTTTCCATAACAATTTAGTTTGTTGTATTTTTGGTTTGACTTCCTTTTTAATTAATATATAGAGAAAAAAAATCATTGGAATTCGCATATGGTGGTGGAATAGTTGAAAATACGAGTCTTTTGAATTCTATTCCACTCTAAACAAAATTATTTTTCTTGTGGCCACTTGAACTATTGAGTTTTTGTCTGGATGCTTTATCTAAAACGAGTTTGCGAGAAATTTCTGCCAAAAAATTTGTTCACCTTCGAATTAGCTGGCAAATCTATGGAGAAGTTTTTTTTTTTTTTAAACTTTGTCATCTCATTAATTTTTGTTCTCTCTATAATTTCTTTTATCTTAATTTTTTTTTATCATTACACATATCTTAATTAATAATTATCAAAAAATGAATTTTTAGATATTTTTCTTTCGTGTGGATCCAACCACTAGAAGGCAAATCTTCCGCAAGAATAACAAACACGTGAAAAACATGAAATATCAACGATAAGTTTTTCGAGAACTTTTCGATGCTGAAGTCAACAAACCACATACCTTGGTCGAAAACCACAAATTATCGAAAAACACAATAGAAAATTGAGTTTTAGTACCCCGGATACCAAAATCGGAATATTCTGTGTAACAAAACCCATTTTTGAGACCGAACCCCCCACAAATTTTTAGATGGACATACAGTAAAAATTATTATTTTTCTCTAAAAATGTTAACCAGTCATATGCTATATTGTATGTCATAATATAGTAATAATAATATTATTTATACATATAAAATACTTTTTAGACTACTAATTATCAATATATAATCAATTCTAAGATTATAGATTATTAGTATAAAAAATTCGTTTTTTGAGTTCCAACATACATGAATCTATGCTAGATTTTATGTATGTGCAATTTGTTTTAAGTTTTTTTAATTTTTTTTCCTAGACAAGTAATTTTCTTCATAATTTATAATATTAAATAGTTTTTTTTTGTTTTTTGATAAAGGATATTCAATTTAAAATGCATGGAAAATAATACAATGATATGATTTTTTGGTCATATAATTTAAGAACGTAATTTATAAAGAGTTGGAAAGCAAACACTTTAGCTACATGTGGAGAAACAATAGCTAAAGAGGATAGAGAACTAATTCACGAGAGTTCACCAGATGTTGTTACTATAACCGCTACGGTCTCCTTGACTATGACTTCCACGGCTACCAACTGTAGTCCATTGCATCTCTTGAATATTTTGAATTCCCTTGACCGGCCTATCTCATGGGATCCTTTGAACATATGTAGTGAAATCTAATTCTTGTTAATGCAATGTCTCTTTCCGGTGGCTAAATCTCTTAGGTCCAGTGGAGTAAATCAATTATTGCCTTGAATTCTCCACATCCATTCCATTCGCAGCCTGGCTTGTCTTGAGTACAAAAGATGAATGTATGATTGAGATTCCTAAGAAATTAGTGGTAACCTCATCAGAGGTTGTTGTTGGTGTTGGGTTTCACCCCACCGAGTTTGGTCCATTAAATTGCAAAAAGTCCAATTCGTTCGAGCAGATTGGCCCATGTAGCAAAAGTTCAGCACGACTTATTATTCAGTCTGCTAAACTAGAGGCCCAGTAAACCCATATGAAGAAGAGAGTTTCGCCAAAGACTAAGTAATAGCTCGTCCGCAAATTTCGGAGGTAGGTGGTTGAGCCCCGAAGATGGCGGAGAATATGCCAAATGGAGATCTTGGGGAATATGATGGGATGATGCCTATAAAAGGAGGAGAAATGAGTTGTCTAGAGACAACTTTTTGACAGATTTGAGCTCTCTCATATTACTAGCTAAATACTTAATCTCTTATAACTTTTATAACTTCTTATTCATTCCATCATTAATCAAAAGATTGTTATGCTCTTAACTCTAATAACGAAAATCTACAACTTCATTTATTTATTTAATTGTTCTAGTATTTCACATTAAATTTTATTGGTTGTGGATTTTGAAATCCACAATTTGGCGCTTGACAGAGGGTGTCTGGTTTTCTTACTCACATAATATTAGTAGGCCAGAATTGTGACAGCCTTGAGATGTCAAACTTTTCAGAATCTGTTGAACCAAGTTCCGAATTCACGACCGAGGTAAGAAGCATGTTGAACCGCCTTTTCGAAGGAGTGGGAAAATATGATGAATTAACCCTATATTTCATTGCTCGATTTGATCAGCAAGAAGAGGTCGGCCGTCGCACGTTCGGAACAATTGGACGAACTCGTGAGAGCCGAGGCGGCGTGTCTATCGCGTCTTGATGTATCGAGCTTGGCCGAGAACCGAGCTGCAAAACCTGCATTAGACCAAATTCCCATACGCAGAACTCGATTGAATTTTTCCAGCCTAGTTGTGGTGGAGGAAAACCCATTTCCCAGTCCACCTCCGCCACCCCGTGGACGATCGTCGCCGACCTCAGAAATGCCCCAATTTGTGCAACCTCAGAAATGCTCCATAATCGAGCTCGCAATCGATCGGACAAACGACAACTTCTCCTGATGTTCAACCTGCGGGTACACGTCTGCCTCCAACTTCATCTTTTGTACCGACTATGAATTCGCCTGAGCAATGGCCTCCCCCTAGAGGTCCTGACCTGCAATCCGGTCGCGAACTGCAAATACACGATCAAGCCGGGCATCAAACACCTGAGATACGAACCAACCCTCGGAATCGTGGAGATTACTCGAATGAATGTCTCCCAACCGACCGATGATGATTACATCTAGATCAGTTTATAAATCATAGAACTCCGGACCCGAGCTGGCCAACTTTTGACCAGAATGGCGAGCTTGAGGACCTAAGAACATCCATAGCCCGAGCTAATGCCGACCTCAAAGCGATGAGCTTGAAATTTCACTGTGCGATTAGCTCATCCCCTGAAATATATTGTGTGATTGAAGAAATACAGAAAACCCCATTTACACCTCAAATCATCAACACACGGTTCCAGAATCCCGGGAAAATAAAAGTCCCAATCTACGAGGAAAACTCCGATCCTAAAGCTCATGCATTTTGTATCACCATGGGACGATCTCATTTCGAAGAACACGAAAAGGATGCGGAGTACTATCCGTACTTGATAGAACATCTAAATGGATCAGCTCTAAATTGGTTCTTCCACTTAGAGGAGAACTCGATTGATAATTTCAATCAGTTTTCAATTGCTTTCGTCAAATATTATTATATGTTCATAGAAAAAGGTGCAACGGACTCTGGCCTGTGGACCCTGTTACAGCTTCCTACTGAATCCCTAAGGGTATTCAGTGAAAGGTTCAAAGCGATAATATCAGACATCGTAGTCAGCGACGTAGTCGGCCTAGCCACCCTAAAAATGCCTTGTGGCACAAATCATGATTCGGTGATGACCTAACCCTTAACAAACCAATAACAATCGAAGATGCGCTTCATCGCACATCTAGATTCATTATCATGGAAGAAGAAAAGGCAGCCTTGGCAAAAAAATATGGCTCGGCTAAGTTTACCCAGAATACCCAAGTGTAAGGGTAAGGAAATTCCCAAAATTTTAAAAAGAACTTCCAGAAGAAATTATGGAACCCGCAAGGGGCAGGTGGCTCTCACAACTACCACATAAATGATGGAGGTAAGAGGCCGCCGTGGAACACGTGGAGCCAAAATGACGATGATTGTAGTGAATGGTCATATTGCGAACACCATAAGCGATATGGTCACACCACTCTTCAATGTCGCCAACTGAAAGAATCCTTTATCTCAAGATACAAGGCTGGGGAATTCGATGACATAATGGATAGAGGTGAGATCGATCCTAAAGATCAGGCTAAACCACCAAAAATGGGTAGAAAAACTCAAGTAGACAGCACACCTCCCCCCGGCCCCAAGAAAATAATAAACATGATTATGGGCGGATCCTAATATTGTTGAGACTCCATCAGCTCGATAAAAGCATACGAACGCAAGCTGTTTCTAGCCAGTGATGGCCAAACATAATAGCTCACCGGATTTCGCGATATCTTTTACTGAGGGCGAGACGGCCGACCTGAATTGGCCTCACGATGACCCTCTAGTGATCGAACTTGTTATAACCGACTACGAAAATATCTCGTATATTGATCGACATTGGTAGCTCGGTTGACTCATTTTTCATAGAAACACTTAAAAAGAATGGATATAAAAGATTTCAAAATTCGGGTCATTCCTAAACCCTTAACTGGATTCGTTGGAGAAATAACAATGTCTATCGGAACGATCAAATTGGTAGAATTTGTAGTAGTCGACCGCCCTGCAATCTATAACAACATCATGGGACACCATGGATAAACTCCATGAGAGCTATTAGGTCGATTTACCTCCAATTCATAAAATTTCTGGCTCCGAATGGAGTGAAAACCATCAAGGGGAATCAGAGGGCCTCCCAGGTATGCTTTCTGAGTGAGCATAAGCTCAGTAAGCCGAAACCACAATAGCAATTACGGATAGAGTGAAAAGTGACCATCACTATCATCATACGATATGTTTTTGTAGGATCAATGATTTATTATATAAAAATAAATAACATTTTTTTTTGGTTACCCAGAAATAATAAATATAGTTAGAAATTTGAAAAAAGAGCAAAAATAATGACAACGATCAAATTACAATGCAACAGTAATGCTCTTTTTTTGTTTTTTTTCAAATTATAATCTGTTTCGATTGTAGGGAAGATCTTTGATTAAGAGAAGATAACTTCTTTTATACCAAAATTAGGTGGCGCGAAAATAACGCCTTCAGTCTCTCTGTTTCTGATTCCAAACCCAATTTGAAAATTCTCTTTCCGGTGAGATTTCTCCATCTCCGGCGAGAGGGATTTTTACTCTTTTCCAGCCTGATTTTTCCTTTAGATCTCGAAGGCAGAAGATTTTTTTTTCTCGGGAGAAATCAAGGGTTCTACATCAAATCTCTCGATTTCTAGGTGAGATTCTCGATTTTCCCACTTCAATTTCACAGGGTTTAGCTTTTGTTTTATGTTTATTTATGTTAAAACCCCTTTTTTTGGGGATCAAATTGAGGAACCCTAAATCTTTTCTGGGTTTCAATCTAATAATTACGATCTGTGTTTCAATCGAATCTCGTTTAGTCGACAATGCCAAATTCCTGTTTCCGTTTCTGGCGTTTATAGAGAGATTTTAGTTGAAAGAAGAACATTTAAAGATTTGCAGAGAGAGTTTTTTAGTAAATTAAATAGTCTGCTTTTTGAGAGACACAAATCATGTCCAAAAACAGACAATTCTTGGATCTTCTCATTTCACTTCAAACCAGAAACAAAAAATAAAATTGTTTCGAATCCCAAATTTCATTGTTTCACGAGCTTTTTTTTTGTTTTCCCATCGATTTTCGCCCTCCTCTCAGTCTTCATTTTCCCGAGAAAATTGAAGTTTTCTTCTTTATTTGTTTTTTTTTAATCAAATGGTCAAAACCTAAACTATATTTTAATCAGCAAGAATCAACTTTTTTTTTTTTTTGTCACAATTACTGCAAAATTTCACCATTTATCTGAGAGTGGACACTGATTCTTCCATACACGTGGTCCTCTGTGTCTCTTCCTACAAGAAACAGATGAATCTGCAACAAATCTCCATTTTTGCTCATTTAAAAAAAAAATATATATATATAAAACTCAATAGCATTATTATAAACCAGACTATTTCTCATCAATTATTAAAAATCCGAAGCTTGCTAATTTAGTAATTTTGTTTACTGACAATGAGGTGAGTAAAGGAAACTTCTTTTGTTTAACTTTGAGGTTCCCATTTTTGTTTTTGTTCATTTTCTGTTTGAGGTGAGAAGGAAGAAGAAAGGTGGGTCTGTGATTGAAACTGAAATCTCCATTAATTTCTCCAGCCCATCCGACCATGGCACACCCGTGACAAAGACACTGAAAAAGATTTTTTTGCTCAGAAGTATAAACTTAAAGTCTTTGATTGAAATCAAGAATATCTCTGAAAATGTGAAACTGCAATTAAACTACTAGTACTAGACCTGCCTCTCTCTCTCTAGTCTCTCTCTTTTTCTTGTTTTACAGTTGGTTTTATAGCCCTAGGCACAACTTTCTTATCTCTCTCAGCTGTTCTTGTAGTCCCTTTTTTCCTTTTTCTTAGGGGACCCCTACTATAGAAGTCACACTTTATGTTGATTTGAAACCAGTCAGCTTTGTCCCAAGGACCAAGGATTGTCTTTTTCAATCTCCATGGGCTTGATCTGCTTGGCTTCTTCATGTAAAACCACCTCAAAAACACCTAAAGATCTAACCTTTTTTTCTCTTTTCGACTTGGGTAAGTCTTTAGGGGATTCTTGATCAGTTGTAAAGATGTAATCTTTTCTTTTCCTTTCTGGCTTGTCTAAATATTCTCTGCTTTTCTCCATCTTGCCCATCTGTGAGGTATCTTACTTTTTCTTCTACTTCCTCCTTGTGGATTTCTAGCAGAATACAATGAGAGGCTTTAGCTGCTGAATCCAATCAAATGCAAAGTTTAGCTTGAATGGAAGTATCATACGTGTCTAAGAAAGCAGCATCGGCGACAGATACTACAAGACCGCCTCTTGTCCCAACCGAGAAGAACAATGCAGTTGCTGCCACGCGCCGTACAAGAACAATGGAGGTCAGTTCAAGATACAGATCACCGACTCCTACTAAAACTCGGAGATGTCCTTCACCTAATGTCACGAGGACTGTGTCTTCAAGCTCTCAATCGCTATCCAAAAGAGCTGTTTCAGCTGAAAGGAAACGTTCCTCGACGCCCACTAATCCGTCCACACCGGTTAGTGATGTAACTATAGATATGCCGCTTTTGTCTAGGAGACTATCTACTGGTCGTTTACCTGAAAGCTTATGGCCTTCCACTATGAGAAGCCTCAGCGTTTCGTTTCAGTCTGATTCAATCTCAGTTCCTGTTGTTAAGAAGGAGAAACCGTTTGTTACTTGTTCCATTGATCGGACATTGAGACCGTCTTCGAATATAGCGCATAAGCAGCAAGGTGAGACAACCTCTGTGCCGAGGAAACATACGCCCGAGAGGAAAAGAAGTCCATTGAAGGGGAAGAATGTGTCTGCAGGTCGATCAGAGAATTCGAAACCTGTGGATGGTCCTCATGGTAGGATAATAGAACAGCATCGATGGCCAAGCAGAATTGGCGGAAAGATTGCTTCAAACTCTATGAACAGAAGCTTGGATCTTGGTGATAAAGCGGTTAGGCGAATGTCGCTGCCTTTGTCGAAAAGCTCTAAGCCTTTGCACAAGTCTTCTAGTGAAACGGCGAGGTTGTTATCCTCTTATGAAAATGGTGGATTAGTGTCTCCAACAAATTCAGAAGATGGTAATAGTTTAACATGGACATCATCTGAGTCTCTCAGGCTTTTGTCTCCAAGTACATTAGATAGGAAAACCTTAGCTAGAGTGCACCCGTTGTCTGCTCCTGGATCCCCTGCTGCTTCTCCGAGCAGATCCTCATTTTCATCATCATCCTCTAATTCTCGAGGCATGAGTCCTTCGAGAGGAGTGAGTCCCTTGAGAGGATTGAGTCCTTCAAGAGGCACAAATCTCTCTTGTGTGAGATCGTCTACCCCGTCACCAAGAGGTGTAAGTCCTTCCCGGATAAGGCAGACCACAACCTCGTCACCAAGAGGCGTAAGTCCTTCCCGGATAAGACAGACCAACACGTCTACACAATCAAGTAGCACCACAATCTCGATTCTCAGTTTCTTTGCGGATGTCAAGAAAGGCAAAAAGGCAGCTTACATAGAAGATGTTCATCAACTGCGCTTGCTCTATAATAGATATTCGCAGTGGCGGTTTGCAAATGCTCGGGCTGACGGAGTAAGATATATTCAAAGGTTAATTGCAGAGGTAAAATACTCTTAACGGAAAACATTGGATCAATTTTTTAGCTAAAACTTCCCTCTTTCTGATCAATATGACATTGTGAGAAGTGTATCTTCCTCTGTTTTTAACAATCTTGAGGTTACAGGAAACTCTATACAATGTCTGGCGTGCAACATCAGACCTAAGAGATCTCGTGACAACCCAAAGAATTTGTCTCCAACAGCTGAAGCTAGAAATCAAGCTTGAATCCATCTTAAATGATCAGGTATGTCTTCACTCTCTTTCATCAAACAGCATTTATGTTCATCAGATTATCATCCTCGTGATCTAAATGCTTCTGCGTAAGTATTTGCGCAGATGGTTTGCCTTGAAGATTGGGCCATACTTGAGAGAGAACACATTAGTTCTTTAGCTGGTGCCATTGGAGACTTGGAAGCAAATACTCTCCGGCTTCCACTGACCGGAGGAACAAAGGTATATATTGTTTACCTTTTCATAGAGTGATAGAAGAAAAATGGAAGACCAAGAATCGAGTTATGATTTAGTAAAGCTTTTGTGATCACAGGCGGACCTCGGATCTCTGAAGTTGGCTATGTCCTCAGCTCTTGATGTAATGCAGGCTATGGGATCGTCCATATGGTCTTTACACTCGCAGGTGAGACTAATATGCTTGATTCTAAGGAAATCCGGCTTTCGAATATGTGCTCCCAAGTGCTTAAACTTTCTTCTATTGTAATTACACAGATGGAGGAGATGAATAAACTTGTTTCGGATCTCTCTGTTATAGCTACAAAAGAGAAGTTTATGCTTGACAAATGTGAAGATCTCTTGGCATCAACCGCAGTCATGGAGGTAGTAACAAATCAAAACACAATCCAAGAATCTATAAATGGTTCAACACGTTAACCGAGTTTTTCATTGCGTGAAACAGAGAGAAGAGAGTAGCCTCATGAGTCATCTGATACAAAAGAAACAAGACGAAGAAGTAAGACGTGATGCAGAGTCTCCATTGTTGCCATTAAGCAAGTTTCCATGGCCATAACAACAACACACTTGCAGTTACACACGGCCAACAAGGCAACACTTAAAAAAATGACTTGTAAATTGCTCTTTTTTGGCTCGCATTTTCTTCTGCCATCATCTTTTTCCTATTTGTCTTTTACTAATAGGAAAAATATGTGATGATTAAGAGGGTTTAAAGAAAATCAATGAAGAAAATGCAATTTAATTATTCACATGTAAAGCTCGGTTTTAGGCTCTCTTCTTTACTACATATATAAAGATCAGTGTAAAAACGTATACAACTGGCTATCAAATGTATACGTTAACCGTAAAATGGTCAAAACTTGAAAGCATCAAGTAACTAAATGAGCTTGGTCTGTTAAAATACAATATGTATGAATCGACTAAGCTGAGATGTTATACAAAACGATTTTAAGGAAAGATCTACAAACGAAGAACATCATTCAAATAGGACTAAATCTAGTTGTTACAGCTCTTGAAACATGGTAGAAAAGTAAATATACAAAACTTTACTTTAGCTCCCAAATCCTTTACCTCGTGATTTAAACTCCAGACTTGATTTGCAGACAAATGGCTTCTACGGCGCAGCTGTTATTTCTGCAGCTGAGACTTCGTTTTCCCCAGCTGAGACTTCTTTTTCCGCAGCTGAGACTTCGTTTTCAGCAGTTTTTTTCTTCTTTCTCGAGGATGGTTCTTGTGGTTTTCGAATCATTTCCTTGTTTGGGACCAAAATAATGAACAAGTTTCTGTCCCTGAAGTTTTTGCTCTCTTCAGTCGCAAGCTACAGATCCAGGAAAAGTTTCAGTTACTCAACTAAACATGATCCATACACTTGCTTCTATGGGAAAGAGAGGAGAAGAATATGTTACCTCCCCTACTTCGGTTTGAAAACGTCTGAGGAGTTCAATAGCGATATTTCTAAACTCGTTTTCTCGTCCTTTCATGCTTACAATGACCTTAACCTGAGTGCATTACAAGTAGTGCATAAACAAAATATAATCGGATGGGGCATAACAGAACTATGGCAGCTTAAGAAGGGAACAACCTTATCACCATCTTGCAAGAACTTTTGGGCAGCTTTTAGACGTACAGAATAATCATGCTGATCAATGTTATAACTATCGAGAAACAAAAAAAAATCAGTAACCTTTAAGAAGAGGCAGTTTTAAGAAGTCATTGCAACGTCAGAAACAAAAAAAAACAAAAGCCGCGACCAATTTACCCCATCTTAAGCTCCTTTAAGTCCATGCGAGTGGCTGATATATAGAAACACAAGAAAAACTAAATGAGGTAGCTAATATAAGCATATCACCAACTCTAAAACTAAGAGGAGAGGAGCGGTCAATACTTTTCTTTTGCTGATCCTTTTTCTTCTTCTGCTGTTCGTATCTGTATTTACTGAAAAGAGAAACATCATCACGTTAAAATCGTGCACGCTTCAGTATATATATAAGGAGCCATTTCAATACACATTTAGATACTAACCTGTAATCCATCATTTTAACAACCGGAGGATCTGCATCAGGCGATAGAATCACCTGAAAACGAACAACACAAGCAGGTGAAATTTAGGGGGAACAATGCATATACCAAAAGCTCAGCATTTAAATGGAAACACATACCAAATCAAGCTCAGCATCTTCAGCCATCCGAACAGCTTCGTCTTTAGACACTAAACCAAGCTAGAGAGCAAACAAAAACTGCAAATTTATGGGTTTATTTTGCTGAATCAAAGCTGTGATTTCAAGAAAAACTAAACACTAGTCACTTACCATGTTCTGTTGCCCATCGATTAGCCTAACCGTAGCTGACCTACCCAAACAGACAAATATCAACACCATTAATCAGAAGGTAATTAAAAAATCACAAAAGCTTCCAATTCGCTGAAGAAACCTCACCTAATTGACGAGATATCAAGCGCATCATCTACTTCGGAATCTTTTGGCCTACCTCGCCTAGAATCTCCAGAGAAACGATAACCTCCGCCTCCTCCGCCTCCTCCGCCACCGCCGTAACGGCAAGTGACGGTGGGGACACGGTGAGGAGAAGGCGTGAAATTAGCAACGGGCAGTTCGGCCTTGGAGAGACGAAGACCGTAGAGCTTGGAATCGATAGATGTGAAGGAGAATGTTGAATGCGACACCGACGTTTTGGTGATTCCGGCGAAAACGGCGTTGAATCCTACGGTGCTGGTTATCCCAGCCATGGCGCTTTCTTCGCTCACAGCTTCAAAAACCTTCGCAATCTGCACGAAGCTCTTATCCAGAAAAATTTCACGGAATCGAAAACTACGTCGTTTTCGAAAGTTAGTGTCCCAAACGAAACGACAAGGTTTAGTAATGGGCTTACTGAGCCATTTAAGTGATAGGGCCCAATTATGTCGAGGCAATCGGACACACAAAAACCGGGGAATAAAACGGGGAACGTATTATGTGACGTTAGTATCGACAGGATCAGATGATATTATGAGAATCTTTATTATCGAGGTTATAAATGAAATGTGCGCTTTTGGTCTGTGTACTATAACTTTAATATAGTTATCATATTAATATATTATTATGTTCACATTATCCATATTTTTCTTTGACCAAAAAAAACAAAATTACATTATTTTTCTTTTTATGTCAAATCTCTTTTATAGTATCCAAAATTTTTAGTTAACACAATTTCATATATTAAAAATAATAAATATAATTAATTAATTTTTTATGATATATCTTATTATATAAAGTTTGAATTCGATGTGTCTACATTAAAAAATATAGCAAAATAATAAAAATAAACTAATTTAAATAGAAATCGAAAAACTAATTATTTTAGAAAATGTGATTACATATATTTAATTTTCAATAAAATATAATTAATAACGTCGATGTGAAACCACAAATAGATAAACTAGATAAACTTAATAGTTATTTATTTATTTTTATTTTTGATTTTTTTAATTATTTGAGTTTCAATTAAATTGTTAGTAAATTAAATTAATATTGTCATTATATAAAATTTTGCATTTACAAGTTTTTCAGTTAAATTAAAAACTGATATTTTGTACATATGTTTATTGATAGAACTCTTTTTACTTTATTTTCTTTTTATTAATAAAAATTCTTATTTTTTATATATTTTAAATTTTTTCTTTTGTAAACTCTATACTTAAAAAATAAATAAACCGGGATATAAAATTGCACATTTAAAATAGTTCAGATTGAAAATATCATTTTTTCATTGTTTTAGGTACATGCAATCAACTATCTTGCCAACGTGTCGTCCAACTCAACAAACCGTTAACGTTGACCAATCTCGTTTAGGTCAATGTCGTTTTTGGCACAAAGAAGACTAGTTCTTATTGGGAATTTGAATTATGTTTTCGTTCGGATTAAAATAAGTCAAGTGTTAAAAATTCGTGTATAAAAGAGCACGGTAAAAATAGTTTAGGTTGAAAAAAGTCATTTTCCCCGGAGATACAAGCAAAGAATCAGGAGGTTCCGAATGATGAATTTCGAAGAAGGGACAATTAAAACAAAATCAAAAAGAAAAGAGAACCGCTGAACCGCAACGAAACAACCAAAAAACATTAATACCTAATTGACCCAACACCAAAAGTTAAAAATAGCAAACATATTTTCTGTTAGTTTTTAAAGGAGAATATCACAATCAGATTTTTAGTCCATTTTAAAAATATGTAGTTTAGTAGTGTTTTTTTTTGTTGATAAAGATGTAGTTTAGTAGTTTGTAATATAATATCAACCAGATTCAAATCCCCAGCAAATTGTATATTATTAATAATATTTTTTCTAAAAGTATAACAGAAAATTTATTTATTTAATTTCTGTAAAATATAAAATCTAATAGATTAACAAATAGAGGTAATCTTTGAATTCATTGAGCTATTTGCTCATGCCAAAAGTTGCCTTCAAGTTTTTATTAACTCGTAAGATTCTCCATCAAATATTTTCCACAAAAAAAAGTATTTTGTTTTGGAGATAGATAAAGGATATTTTCGTAATTAGCAATTTAAAACATCAAAAAAAGGAAAAAAAGGAAACTAGGGTAAAAACACGGAAAATAGAGCTGCAAATCCCTCAAAACGATAAGAAATAAGGAATCAAAGTGATATTATCTTTTATCTTCTACAATTATACATATATATACCAACACACAGAGAGATTCATATACATATATATATAATATACACCTCTATCTATCTGCTAAATTTTGCTTTTTTTTTTCAATCCTCCTAATAAACGTGAAAAAAGAATCGAGTAATGCAAAAAGAAGGTGAATCGTCGGTGTTCAGCTTGAGGCCCGGCGGTGGCGGTGGCCGCGGCGGAAGCAGGCTTTTCGTCCCACGCTTTAGCTCTTTTGATATTCCCTCTGATCTTACCAATGGTGTTGCCGGAGAAACCTCTTTTGCCGTCAAGGTAAACATTGAAATTCACCAATCCTCTGTTTTTTTCTCTTCTCTTCAATTTTGATTTCATGGGTTTTCAAAATTTCCGCTTTATTTTGAGTTAAACGAGTTGTGTAATTGAGGGTTTGATTCTTTCTCGTGGGGTATTTTGAAGAAAGTTTGGATCTTTTATGTTTAGTTTGTTAATTTGAATATCATGTAATGTCTTAATTCTTGGTCAGGCGCTTAAGTAATGTGATTATGGTGTAAATATGGACAAAGATTGATACTTGTGGGCAATTAGGTGAATGAGTTTATTATATTAGCTTTGGAAGCTCATAAAGAAACTACATATATGTTCTGTTTGTCTTATTGATCTTTCAACTTGTTTTTTTCCTTCTTGTGTAATTGAATCCTGAGCTCTCGAAGTTTATGTTTTGTAGAGAGGAGATTCGTGTGGTGAACGTTTGCTGTTTACCCGAGAACAGTTGCTTCAGCTCAGAGAGGTATTAAAGTTAATTCTAATTCATAGACATAACTTGGCTTTGGTTTTGTGAACCAAATCACTCACCATTTTTTTTCTTAATCACAGTCGATCCAAGTCTGTGATGAGATTGTGAGACGCAGTAAGGAAATCGCAGCAGAGCTTTTTGGGGAAGAGCCGAGTTGGGGAGGTCATGCAGCTGAGAGTAAAGTGAATGTGTATTCCTTTCTGTTTTGCAATTTTTTTCTCTAAAACTCTTTCCAAGTTTGTTGTTAAATCCCATTCTTTGTTTGGTCTTATCAGCCATCAAATCAACCTCAGAATCGTTATTCCGAGCCTGATAACCGTGACTGGCACAGTCGTGCTCAAATTCCAACCCCTGGTAAAGAATGGTCAAGGGATGACTCTCGTGCATCGAGAGAGGCTAAAAATACCTCGAATATCGGAGTATACATTACTTGTTATTTGTAGCATACTATTACTAGTTTTCTCTTCTTTCTTAACATGATCATCTGTTGAAACAGTCTGGTCCTACCCCTGTGCTGGTGAAAGCAGAGGTCCCATGGTCAGCTAAAAGAGGAGCTCTTTCAGATAAGGACCGAGTCCTCAAGAGCGTGAAAGGGTATTCGTCAACAACTATTTATTAGTCTTTTTAGCTTTTATGCTTGGGTTTAGTAGTGCTGTATATATATGACTAATTCGTGACAACTGTAATTCTCTGCAGTATTCTGAACAAGCTTACTCCGGAGAAGTACGAGCTCCTTAAAGGTCAATTGATTGGCTCTGGCATCACTTCTGCGGATATCCTAAAGGTTCCGTACAAGTCCTTATGTAAATTGTCTGTTTGTTATTATAGCTCGCTCCTATCTTCATGTCATTGATTCGCTCTTATCTTTGATTGCAGGGAGTCATACAGCTAATTTTTGAGAATGCTGTACTGCAGCCAACATTCTGTGAGATGTACGCTCTTCTGTGTTGTGAGATTGACGGAAAGCTCCCTTCGTTTCCATCTGAGGTACCCGGTGGGAAAGAAATAACTTTCAGACGAGTCCTTTTGAATAATTGCCAAGAGGCATTTGAGGGCGCTGAATTGAAGGAAGAAATCAGACAGATGACCAATCCAGACCAAGAAATGGAAAGAATGGATAAGGAGAAACTGGCGAAGCTCCGGACACTAGGAAATATCCGTCTGATTGGAGAACTTCTGAAGCAAAAGATGGTTACTGAGAAGATAGTTCATCATATTGTCCAAGTATGTACGACGAATGTTTTATGTTTGTTACAGTCTATAATAGTTTGTTTGCATATATTGTTTCCCTGTAGAGCTCATTGAACTTACAATGTGGTAATGCAGGACCTTTTAGGAGATGACAGTAAAGCTTGCCCAGCAGATGGAGATGTAGAGGCTATCTGCCAATTTTTTATTACCATTGGGAAGCAACTTGATGAGAACCAAAGATCTCGAGGTATTAACGACATTTACTTCCTTCGGTTGAAGGGTCTATTAATGCACCCTCAGCTAGATCTCCGTCTCAGATTTATGGTCCAAAACGTTATTGATCTTCGAGCTAACAAATGGGTACCAAGGCGTGAGGAGGTAGGATTTTAACATTCTGTCTCAAATCTTTAAACCAGTGTTCTGTTCTCTATGCGTGCTTACGTGTGTTGTCTTACTATGTAATTCGCAGGTAAAAGCCAAGAAAATCACTGAAATTCATTCCGAGGCAATAAGGAATCTTGGGTTGCGCCCGGGTGCAATGGCAAGTATGAGAAACAACAACAACAATCGTGGTGCGGTTTCTGGTGCAGCGGACAGTATTGGTTCTGGAAACTTGCTTGGCCGTCCTGGTAGTGGAGGAATGATGCCTGGCATGCCGGGAACTATGAAGATGGCTATGGATGAAGGCGGCTGGGAAATACCATGGACCCGGTCCATGCCCAGAGGCAATAGAAAAACAGTGCAGCAGCCTGGCGCGCATGTTCAGCCTCCTCCCGTTATCAACAAGTCGCTCTCAGTCAACTCAAGGCTTCTTCCTCAGGGCAGTGGAGGCCTCCTCAATGGTGGTGGTAGACCAAGCGCCCTTTTGCAGGGTAACGGTTCTAGCTCAGCTCCTCAAGCCACTAAACCCGTTCCAACTGTTGAGAAGCCTCAGCAGCCACAGCCACAGCCACAGCCACAGCCACAGCCAGAGGCGGCTCCTCTGGCTAATAGCTTGAACGCTGGAGAGCTCGGAAGAAAAACCAAGTCGCTTCTTGAGGAGTATTTCAGTGTTCGTTTATTGGATGAGGCATTGCAATGCGTTGAAGAACTGAAATCCCCAGCTTACCACCCGGAGCTCGTCAAGGAAACCATCTTACTTGGTCTGGAGAAAAACCCTCCGTGTGCTGAACCAGTTGCCATACTCTTGGAACATCTTATCGCAAAGAATGTTCTGACTCGTAAAGACTTAGGGGTGGGTTGCTTGCTATACGGCTCTATGTTGGATGACATCGGAATCGATCTGCCAAAAGCACCAAACAGCTTCGGAGAGATCCTCGGGAAGTTGGTCTCAGCTAAAGTCTTGGATTTCGAGCCTGTGAGAGAAGTCCTGAAAAAGATGGAAGATGAATGGTTCAGAAAAAGTGTGCTTGATGCAATGATAAAGAGCGTTACCGAGAGTCCATCGGGACAGTCTCTGTTGGATTCGCAGGCCGCGGAAGTTGAGGCTTGCCGAAGTTTGCTGTAAAAGTTTTCTTCAGTCTATATTGGTTCTCGCCGGCGAACTCTTGAACATTTTCTTGAGTAGTCTGAGTCACTTATTTATAAAAGTTGAGAGTTAGTATTATATACTTTGAAGATTTGGCTCAGTTTTCTTACCTCCTTTTTTCTTTTTGTAGTTATTTTTTGTTCGTTCATCTTGAGTTTTGAACATTTCAGGATGACAAAGAAAAACAAAAAAATACATTTGTTAATTGTTATATTTCTTGGAGCGAGAAAACTTTGCATCCAATAACTTTGGGTGGTCGGTCTGTAATCCCCCGGAAATTTCGTTTTTTACTCTAACCACACACATTTTGATCCTCTGTATAGACTTACATTCTCAAAGTTAAATTTATCCAGCCACACAGAACCAAAGTTAAATTTATCCAGCCACACGGATTTTGAAAATAACGTTTACTGTTCAAATTGTGATTAAAATCGCGTTTAGAAGTTGAGGCTTTTGTTGAGGGTATACTTGGTCTTGGTGTTTCTACAACTCAAACACATAAAAACAAAACCAAAACAAATCAAAGTGAAAATATATGAAAGGTATATACAAAGGATACCATGGGAATGCCTCCCAAGCGCGCTTGTTTTACGTCTCTAGCTTGACATTTTGAGGAGATTATGCGGGGTTCGAATGAGAGCTATCTTCAAGATTCGGTCCCCAATCTGTGAGTTCAATGCTCCATACTCTTGTCATTGCCTCCTTGGCTACCTCAATATTCTTTTCATTCAACCCGGGAGTTAAGATCACTTTCGCCTTAGAGAAAGGCTTAGAACCTCCCGTGCTTTTCACTTTGCACTCTATGGCACCATAAAAAAACTTCATAGGATACAAGAGGAGAGTTGAATTCTTGTACTCCTTGGCCTTCTCCCTTGTGATTCTCGGTGCTTCCACTTCAAAACCCAACTTCATAGGTTCTTCAAAAAGTGAGCTCAAGCAACTCCCATCATAGGCTTCTTCATCACATCCCCTACCATCAAGATTTAGAAGCTCATTCACTACTTGAGGGATTTCATCATTCACTTGAATCCTCATCGAATCACCCTCATTCACCTCTTAATGCATGTAATCATGCCATACATATTGGTAGTGGTGGGAGTAATGGGATAGTAGACCTTAGAATCCACATGGAAGAGTATGACCCTTTCATTCGTAAAGTCTATGCTTTCTCCCGCGGTTGCCAAGAATGGGGTTCCAAGTATGAGACGTAGCTTCCACGTGGTTTCCATCTCCACTACCATAAAATCCGTTGGAACCACACAATTTCCAAATTTTAGTGGGTAATCTTCAAGCATGCCAATGAGACACTTTGAAGATGCATCGACAAATGAAATTGAGCTAGTGTTTCCTTTCAACTCTTTTATCCCTAGACTCTTTACCATCTCATGAGAGATCAAATTGACACAATAACCTGAATCGCACAAAACATCATCCAATTTCAAATCACCAAGAGAGCAAGGGATTATGAATTTACCGGAATCATTCTTCTTAAGGATCGATTTTGGCCCGAGAGGTGCCTCATGTTGTTGTTCATAAGTCTTCATCACATCCATAACCCTTGCATGATTCGATAAGATATCCTTGATGAACCTCTTTTGGCTTGGGACTTGACTCAAGTCATCATTCTTGGGAAAAGATACTCAACATCACTCATATCCTTTTTAAACTTAGAGAGGACTTTCTTTTGTGCCTTAGTGTAGACCGACTTTGGGAATGGGACTTTTGGTACATAGGAGACTTGTTCATGGATAAGTGCTTCTTCTTTCCTAACCTCCATATGTTCTTTCTCCTTAGCTTTAGGTGACATTCCCATGGACTCTACAACCTTATCCACTTCTTCAAGATTGTTGTATCCAAGAATCATAGCCAACTCTTCTATATCCCTTTCATTTTGTTATTGTTGGGACAACTCCTTGCATCCTTGATTAACTTCCAAGGTTTTCTCCTTGTCCAAGACAACCATATTGCAAAAAGATCTTGGGTTTGATTCGGGCTTACCCGGTAGAGTATCTTTTGGACTCTTTGAAGTTGAAGCAACTTGAGCAATTTGGTTGTCCAATGTTTTCATGTGAGTAGAGAGGTGCTCAAACTTTGCGTTTAGATCATTCTAAGCGCCATCCACCTTGTTGTGGATCTCTGTCATCCTCTTGCTCAACTCAATAGCTCATTTCCCTTGGCCCTCTAGAATTCTTTTAAGAAGGAGGTTTGTCTCATCATCCTTGGGTAGGATTGAAGAAGAACTACCTTGTCTTTGATAGTTTTGATTTCCTTGTTGTTGGAAACCTTGTTGATTGGGAACGAATGGAGCTCTTGGTTGGAGGTTCCCTTGTTGTTGAAATTGGGGTTGCACCACATAGCCTTGTTGTTGGAATTGTTGTTGTGAAACAAAGTCTTGTCCTTGAGGCTTGTGTTGAGGGTATACTTGGTCTTGGGGATTCTCAACAGTGGTGCTCCTATCGGAAATATTTGGGTGGTTCCTATAGTTCGGGTTGAAACCACTTTGTTGGTTGTTGTATCCTCCTTGCATGTAGCTAACCTCCTCTTGACCTTCTTGGAAAACCTCAACACATCCTCCTTGGTTCCCATCAAACTCTCCAACATAATTCATAGCCTTTTGTGTCGACATGGTGAATTTGTCCAACTTGTCGTTCATCTCCTTGAATCTCGCATCATCACTCTTCGGCTCCCTTATGGTTTGGTCATACTCACGTCCATAGCATTGGTCACTTTGCGCTAGGTTCTCTACCAATTTTTCCCCTTGCTCTATAGTCAAGCTTGCAAAGTCCCCATTGCTCACGATGTTTAACGCGATGTAGTACTTATCGTGAACTCCCCGATGGAATATCCCTAAGAGAGCTTTCTTAGACACCCCATGGTGAGGGAACGACCTTGTATATCCCTTTAGACGCTCCCAAGCCCCATATAATGACTCATTGCCCCCTTGCTTGAAAGTCGCAATGTCATTTCGAATCTTAGCCGTCCGTTGGTTCGAGAAGAACTTAGAGAGAAACCGCTTCTTGCATTCTTCCCATGTGGTGATTGAAGTTGTGACAACACTCTTTTCCCATTGGGCGGCTTTATCTCCTAGAGAGAAAGGAAAAAGAGTCAATTTAATGACGTCCTCGGGGACTCCGTTCATCTTTACCGTAGCACAAAGGCGCTCAAAGTTATCCACATGCTCGATTGGGTGCTCCATGGGCAAATCGAAGAATCTATTATTTTGCACCATATTGATCAAGCTTGACTTGATCTCGCAATTATTGTTTCTGCATGGTGAAGCTCTAATCCCCATCCTTTCTCCATTAGTAATCGGTTCATCAGAGTCACCAATTCTTCTTGCATCTCGAAGTGGATGCACAGGAATCCTTCATCTTGCGTTCTCAAGTCCGACACCATGCACCTCATCTTCTTGATCATTTCTCGGTTCCATATCTAACCGTCTTAAATGGTCTAGGCATTCGCGTTCTCGCCTTCCTTCTCTAGCCGTTTCTCTCTCCAAATGTCGAATGTCAACAATGAGTGGTTGAAGATTTGTCGGCCCCCTAGTCCTTGTGTACATACACCTTTGGAACAAAAGAGAAATACATGAGGAAAGCTAGTAACAAATGAAAAACAAAAACTTAGTCTCAATCGAAGACCAAATCTTAATGGCTATTGTACAATCTCCCCGGCAACGGCGCCAAATTTGATGTGTGTCTTACTTACAACACACTCTAGTTGTTGTAGCATAGCATAGGATCGAACCAAGGGAGATCGGAATAACTACACTAAGAATCCAAGCAATCGATTAAGCAAAGCGATTCAAGATGATAATTTCGTGTTTTAAAATCCTAATTACGAAATAAAACGAGCTAATGATAAAGAAAATGGAAGATAAACAAGACTAAATGGGTAAGCAAATACTAAACAAGATAAAAGAAAGAGAATTGCAAAAGTCAACTAGAAGTCAATAAAAGTCAACCGTAACGTCAACGACGAAAAACTTGATCAAATAAGGAAAAACATAGGCTTTGGACAAAGAAATTGACTCGGGATGATTAATGACTAACTAATGATGCTAGGACTAACAATCAAATTTAAATCCATGACATGAATCACACACAATAGACTAATTCACTTCCATGACACTAATCCATTTACTAACCATTTAATTAAGCTAATTTTCTAATTGCAATTAAATGATCAATAATCATTAAGCATAAGTCCATTAAGCCAACTAATCACATTAAGCATCAATTCCCATTTGTTAAGAATGAAAAGCAAATTTAAAGTTCTCCTAGACATTTCAGCGAACACCTTCCGGGCATGAAATGTCCATGTTCTAGATTTTGATTGATCATGTCAAATCTAGCATTAAGCACACCTTAAACCTTAGAAAATATAAGAGTCTAACCCTAAGAATCAATAATCATCCATCAAACATCCCTAATCTACTAAGCCCAAAAAAACCATAAGAAAACTACTCACTAATCATCATGCTAAACTCAAAGATAAACATAATAAAATGCATAAACATAAAAGAAATGATAAAGGTAAAAAGAAACTTCACTAAATAATGAGAAATCTAAAGATTCAAACACAAATCATAAGAAAGGTTTGAAAGCTCAAAAGAGAAATAGCATAATAAGACTTAGGGTATTTTTATCCCAAAAACATATATATAGGCTCATAAAAAGGTTCCCGGGTCAACCCGGAACAAACCGGATCGGATCCGGGTCAAACCGAGAAAGTCAACATAAAACAAAAAAGTCAACACAAAACCATCGATCTGATCGAGCTGCTCCTTGACCTGTGGGTCGATCAATTGCCGTCTGATCGAGGTACAGCTCGAAATGTGGATCGATCAGAACGCAGGAAGGAAGGGTGATTCTGGACCACTTTTGATGGATCTGTCAATCGATCTGCAACTCGAAATCTGGCTTCATACACTTACAAATTTTACTTCTTTGCCTTCTTTTGCTCCATCTCTTCAATCCTCTTGAAACCTCTTTGTTCTACATGAAATCCACATCTTCTTGCATCCAATTAAGCTCATAAAAGTCTTCTCCAAGTGCCAACTCCAAAGTACCTAAAAAGAAAATAAAAAATGCACAAAATGCAAGAAGATGGATCCTAGACTCTAAATGTAATCCTAACCCGAAATGAGACTCAAAAGATGCAAGATGACACAAGTACAATGCAAAAGTGGATGAAAAAACAATGAATATGCAATCTTTAAAGATATTAAAATGCCAAACATCACCCGACGATTTTGCAACTACTTTGCGCAGATGATAACCTGTTCTTTTGTAAGGCAAACAAGGAGGAGTGTCAAACACTGTAGAACAATCTTAAATAATACGAAACGGCATCAGGACAACAAATAAATTTTTCCAAATCATCAATACAATTTGGGCATTCGGTGGATACAACGGTTAGGGAGGAGATACAATGGGTATCAGGGATATCGACGATAGGGGAATGGGTACCTATCTGGGTATTCGCGAAAGCCTGGGAGTGGCAAAACAAAAAATTTCTCTTTTGTAAGGGACATATTACATGATAGAATAAACGAATGGACCTCGAAGTTCCTCTCAAAGGGGGGGGGGGAGAAGTTCTTATAAAGTCGGTGGTAGCAGCTCTCCAGACGTATGTTATGTCTAGTTTTAGGTTGCCCAAGTCTATCACCACTAAATTAACCAGTGCGGTAGCACAATTTTGGTGGAGTTCCAATGGGTGTCAAAGAGGTATGCGCTGGCTAGCATGGAAAAATTATGCCGAGGAAAACAAGACGGATGACTCGGATTTAGAAAAATTGAAGCTTTCAATACGGCTCTTTTAGCAAAACAGCTATGGTGATTAATGGACAACCTGGAGTCCCTTTTTGCAAAAGTATTCAAAGGACGTTATTTTCGGAAATATAATATGTTGGATTCAGGTTAATCATACTCACCATCCTTTGGTTGGCAGAGTATTATATAGGTTAGACCACTGGTTAGAAAATGGCTAATCAAAAGAATTGGTTCTGGAATCTCCATTATGTATGGAAGGATCCTTGGATTCCGGCTCAACACCTGAGGTCAACTACTTGCAAAACCATTAATTATTACCCATCTTTCATGGTCAACCATTTGGTTGACCCTCAGACAAGGACCTGGAATATGGATATCCTAAATGCGATCATTATCCCAGAGGATGTGAAAATCATTCGCAGTATTCCGGTGGGAGACGTCTTTTGACCCGACTCTATAGGTTGGCATTATACGAAATCCAAAAAATACACTATAAAATCGGGATATCAAATTGAACAAGGTACTATGCATACGGACCATAATATAACTTTTGGCCCAACTGTTCGATCGTTGCAAGCACAGTCGTGGAAGATTCAATGTCCACCTAAGATGAGGCACTTTCTCTAGCAAGTTATTATGGGATGTCTATCGGTTAGTGTGAACCTGAAAAACAGGAGAATAAGGTGTGACACGTAATGTGCACGTTGCGGAATGGAAGAGACGATAAACCATGCTCTTTTTGAATGCCCTCCATCATTTCAGACATGGGCTCTGTCGATAATTTCTACGACTACTGGAGTATTCCCAGTTTCCTCAGTATTTACTAATATGGATTTCTTATTTTGGCGAGTGCCTCCCGAAAATCAGGATCATAGGTTCCCATGGATAATATGGTATATTTAGAAAGCACGAAACGATAAAGTTTTTAGAGGTCTGGATGTCGGCCCACATCTTGTTCTACGAAATGCGGAAACAGAGGCTTTGGTATGGGACAAGGTCCAATCTGAGGAGTCGCTACCTTCACCGCACGATGGTGGACAACTAACGGAACCCCCAGATTACACAGGACTAAAATGCTATACTGATGGCTCTTGGAAAGAGTCGGATAGTTTTTCAGGCCTTGGATGATATGTTTTTCAGGAAGCAGATGCAGAGATTCTGATGGGAGCTTGGAATCTGAGAAGGAGTCTTTACCCTCTACACTCGGAGATCAAAGCTATAATTTGGGCAATGCAATGCCTGATTGACTAGTAGAAGACGGAGGTAGCTTTCGCAATTGACTGTTCTGATTTGGTGAAGATGGTGTCTACACCGACGGATTGGCCGGCATTCAGAATCCACCTCGAAGAATTAATGAAGCTAAAGGAGAAGTTTTTGTTCTTTTTTCTATTACTCATCCCGCGCACCCTAAATTCAAAGGCCGACAGGCTTGCGAATTGTGCCCGATTAGTTAATTTTGATCTTTCTTATGTAAACTTGTCACCACCGGATTGGGTAACTGAACCGTGATAAGTAAGTTTATTAAGCTGTTGACAAAAAAACAATATTGAATTGTAACCATTTTTGACGATTTTACCTTTCTCGTTTAACTGTTATGAGATCAATAATTTATCAACATAATATGTTATTTTTAATATGAATATCTAATTTATCAAATATATTTTTATATGAATTTACTCATATAATATAAATATCACAGAATGCGTGAATTTTCTCGTCTCATGTTATATTCTCTATAAACATCTAATATATCAAAATGATTACTTTCCATCATATATGTGTGACCTATTATCTTAGGATTTTATATGATTATTTAGCGTGTTAAATATTGGTATATCCATACACATTAATACCAATTTTTTTATTTAAAGATTCATTTTAAAGAATAGTGGGTTGCATTCTTGTCCAATTTTTACCCGTACCCTTATCTTAGTTTCTAATAACAACCTTAAGATTTTGCTATTTACCTAAATATGTCTTCATTCTTTGTTATTTACCAAATTAACTCCATAACATATCTTGATTTTCTGCGTTTAAATGTGTTTATGCGTTTATATATTCTTACACTATGATGAATATTTTATTTAAGAAAAGGACAAGTTAATAGTTGCTATTTAAAATTAGCAAAATGATACCGACAAAATTTGGATTAATATAATGTGTTAGTTTATTTAGAATTTTAAATATACATCGAAAAGGAACGCACTATTTTTATTGTCACATGCCTGCCTTCGGGAGAGATCTCATACTTCTATGAAACCCTGGTAACACATGGTTCCCATTCCTGACCTTCGTTTTTTTGCACGTATCCTTTGGCCAATTTGTATTCGCTTTTTCTGCTAAGTTCCTCGTTGTTCTTTGACAGGCTCTTTGAAGCCTTTGTCCCTCTTGTTCCTCGACGTCCCTGGGAGTTCGAGGTGGGTTCTTCATCTCGTTGCCCTACCAAAAGAGCGAGAATTACTCCCTCGTTGCCGGTTCCTTCCGCCATAGGGATTTCCTCTGGTAGTCATCAAACTTTTCTTTGGGAGTTTGTTCCGGTGATGCGCCTCGGCCTTTCTCCATCGCCGTTGCCGATGAAGGGGAAAATCAGCATGAATCCTAGCTTGATCAGCGGTCGGAGCTCGTCGCCTTTTTGTATCCCTTCTCTGTTACCTTCTTGTTCCCTTATTCCTCATAAGGGAAGGAGACATACCGCCACCGACCTAAATGGGTCTTTTGAAGAGGTTTGATTCTAGGGGGATCCCTTGGTGTAGTCGTTATTGTTGTGTTTTCTCCCTCTAACTTGTCCGCCTATGTAATCATGTCAGGTCTTCCGCAATTTCGGACTCTTAGAGAACGAGTTGTGTTTCACCGAGTGTCGGGAGCAGGGATCTCTCTGAAAGGGCCAGTGAGCTACAGATAGAGTTGTTGTGCATGCAAGATCAGCATGCATGGACTCAGTCTTCATTCACGGAGGATTCTCATCTTAACTCATAGATGGATTCGGCGAGGCTGTTGGGGTCAGGTTTCACTTCACCGAGATCAGCGGTTAAAATGGCTAAGTACAAAAACTGGGCCTAGTCGAATGTCTCGGCGATGAACAAGAAAGCTGTGGGCCGAACTTGCGGTGGGCCAAGGCGACGAACTGAACCTGCGATGGGCCGAGGCGACGAGCTGAACCTGTGATGGGCCGAGGTGGCGAGTTGAACCTGTGATGGGCCGAGGCGACGAGCTGAACTTGCGATGGGTCAAAGCGACCTCGGCCCATGGGCCGATCCGTGTTATTGATTCGCCCTAAAGAGATAGAGCCGGATCGCGTGGAAGTCAACCGAATGAAAAAAATGGAAGTAAATCTCCAAGGATATTTTCCAATATTCTTGGTGAGGCTGCAAAACATATCTATAAAAGGTGAAGAAGTCATTCAGAAGGGGGATCCGCAGTTTTACCTAAAAAAACACTTATCATCTACTTTATACTTGTTTGTATCGAAAGCTTAACAAAACAGCAATAAAAATATCATCTTTGGATCTCTGTTCTTATGGTTTTATACTTAGAAGTTTCGGTTCCCCTAAATTTCCTAACCAAATTTAGTTGTGCGAGTTCCGACTCCCACATAGACTCAAGCTAGGATCCAAGGAGCGAAAAATAGCCCACCTTCAGGTAGCGGTAACGTTGGCTTGCACATTGGCCCTTAATGTCACCCCGAAGGAGACTTGATCAAAGTTCCGGCTCCTTATAGAGTCTCAGGCCAAGAACCGATTATAGGAGGAGACGGTGACTCTTCGTAGGAGACTGGAGGTGCTGAAGAGAAGACATCCATCCCAGAGCGGATTGTCTGTTCTGGTGCTGGCGGCGCTTCCACGTCTTAGCTCCCTTTGTGTTTAATTTTTCGTTAGGATTCGTTCTCCCTTGCCGTGGCAGTTTTGTTTTTCTTTTCTCGGCGGAGTGTTTTTGTACAGAAAATTTTGACATTTTACTAGGAATAAAATTTTCACGTCGTCTTTTCCTTTAATGTCCGTATTTTCCTTTTGCGAACTCGTCTTTCAGTAATGCATCGTGGGCGCACACTTGATCATTCTGGGGACAAATTTCTTCGAATGCCAAAACCTCGGTCGGTGATGGGGCCTTGCCCCGAAAGCAAGGTGTGTGCGCAGAAGTTAGCTCCTTGCGGTCTAGCGATAGCTACCGTCGCCGGCCATGCACGGAATAGGGTTTGTTTTGTTGATCGTGTCTCCAAGAGTGACAAGTACTGCTCCTACAAAGACTACCCACACTTCTTTCGGAGGCGGGGTTACTGGACCTCAGGCTGGCCAAGTAGGCCTTACAACCTGTCATCAATTCTGCGATGCTTGTCTTTACTTGCGGAGCGCCTGTTCTCCCCCCCCCCCCCCATTTTCTAGCGCCAATTGTGTGGGTCGGGTTTTGGGTCCTCCGTACGGGATCATAAATCTCTTGCATTGATCTTGGGATGTCCTTTGGAAATAACCGAAGAACATCGAGTAGGAGTTCCGTCCTCTGGGGATGAAAAATGCATCCGTCTAAGTTATCATCTCCGGGAAATGGTCGCAGTGAACATCAAGGAGCACACCGGAGCCTACACATGAAACATCGTTAGGATGGTCTCTGGGAGTACGAGAAGGGGTTTCTCTCCCGAAGACTCTCTGACGCCCAAGTAAAACTACCACTGGAGAGTAAATTTATTCAAAAAATATGTGAAAGATTTGTTTAGGACCACGTTCAAAGATCGGGACCTCCGTTTGATGGTTCTAGGTAGAAGGAGGATATAAGAAATGAAGTATCCCTAGGGAGAATAGGTTGGAACTCTCTTCTTAAGGAGTGAATTGCTCGAGAGACTCTCATGAAGATCGTGTAGTCATCTCCTTTCAGGCGCATTGCCTCTTCGACGTGTACTCGCTTCTCTCTCTCTCTTTCAGTTTTGATATTCTTCCTCTTTCTCCACTTCTTCTATCTTAAATCATCTCCCGAACTCCCGACCTGTCGACCCCCTCTATGGTATTTTGTTTAGTAGTTATAGAAGATTGACACTTACCTTTTGCCCCTACCTCGGCCTAGACCTCCTGTCTAGTCACATCACCTATACTTTATGTGGGGTGACTGGCGCTTTTTCCAGACGGTGATAGGTAAGATTATGGGACCGGCCTAGTCTGTCAGAGATACACCGAAAACATGTCAGTACTTCTACGGAATAGAGTTATCTCTTCTCCTTCTACCGACGTGGCCACTTATCATTGGGGTGTAAAATCACCCCAACAATATATATGTGGCGTGCACGAATTAATTTAAAATTTCAGATTTCTCGTCATCCTTCAATCAAAATACAACAACTTAAAAAGAATATATATCGTTGACGTTAATAATCTATCAATTCTGGTATGCCTTATTCATATTCAATCACCGTTGAAACAAGCTCAAGGAATATTATATGTGAATCATAATGGTAGTACCATTACCCATTTACGAAATAATATTTCGAGAGTCAACCTTTGCGAGACCATTGAATCCTTTATGACAAAAAAAAAAGATTGAAGGTCCGGAGAGTTTGTAAAATGCAGAGAATCGGCTAAATTTTAACATTTTAATTAAGAACACATTGACGACACTTTCCGATACATACATACATATACATATGTTGTTGGGCAAAAGTGAAAAATATGAAGCCAAGAAGGAACCAAATAGTCTAAGCTGATGAAAGAGAACCAATCGACTAGATGCAGAAAAATCTTATCAACTAAACCTGTTTTAGATTTTGAGATTTAAATACAGAACCCATGAATATCCGCATTCGTGACACATGAAAGTACTCTGGTCTAGTATTTTGAGGTTATACATTTTGGATCTCAGATTTGAACACCAAAAACTACCATAAAGCTTGCAATCCCTATATTCGAACTTTCGAAAGTTCTCATCTATCATACTAGACGCATTTATTGATGTGATGCAATCCTTAAAAATGATTATCCATGCCACTCACAACTCAAAATACTAAAATCTTATTTGTAATTGAGATGTATTAATCTATGTTTTACAAATAAAAAATGAAGTACCTACCACCGATGGATTATAAATTCCCATAACTTGTTGACACAAATAGACATTTTTTCTTAAACCTTTTGTTATCTTTTAAAATCAATTAAAAGTTTAGAAGGCAGGTCATGAGATCTTCAGTGATTTGTTGTTGTTCCTTAATCATCTTCTTGTTAATCATTCGATCTCGTCCTATTTTATCAGATCACAGTGACGATCGCAAACTTGTTGAACACGTCCCCCGCGACAACAATCTTCACATTTTCGTTAAAAGAAAAGGGATCATTCCTATCATCATCCCGTCATCATCGCACCGTCGATCTCCTCTTCTGAGCTCCTGTAGTTTTGGAACTGCTCTTCTTAGTTCCGTGCTATTGATTTTCGTTACGTTCTAAATACTAATTACTATTGCAAATCTATGATGTTATTTTCCCAAGTAAGGAAGTTTGTTTCTCTATCTTTGTCTTGTTAACTTCTTTTATCTTGTGTAAATGACAAACTTTTGTTTTGTTTTTTAAAAAAAAAAAAAAAAATATATATATATATATTTGTATTGTTAATCTATATATGTGTGCCATGCTTTGGCGATGTGAAATTGTTTTTTTTTTTAAATAAAATTTGATGCATTATAACAAAAGGAGGCTAACAGTTTACAAAAGTTACACTCTAGAAACAACCCACATGGTAAAGAATGTAATATAATCCAGTGAAAAAAGGTCTATGGCTGGGGCTCTGAAGCAGCTGATATAAAAAAGTAAGTAAGCCCAATTTATAGGCCCAATAGTTTTTTAAAAGATGAACGGCCTGTTCTAGAACCACTAAGTAGCAGAGAGAAATCATCTGAGATCAAACCACAGTTGAAACAGACTGATGTTTTCGTCGGGTTGTGTTGACAGAAGGAGAAGATGCGATTCCGGATGGTTGCATCGATTAGGTTATATATCGTGTCAGTGGATCGGTGTGTTTGCCAATGAAGGCGGTTGTTTCTTTCTCGCCATGTTTCGTAGATTAAGGATTGCCAAAACATAAGAATGAGGAACCGATGATTGTTCTTACATGTGATGGCGATCATAGTGTGAAGTATGGTGTCCCACGAGCTAGACGTCCAAGGTAGGCGAAATTTATGAAAAAGGCGCCACCAAATGAACCGAGTGAAGTCGCAATCAAAGAAGAGACGATTTCTGGTTTCTGGTTCTTTGTAGCAGATGAGGCAAATCGGATCCGTAGGGATACCCCATGAGATCAATATGTCCCGTGTTGGGCATCGATTAAGTATTGACAACCACGTGAGAAGATTACGCTTATGTATTCCTCTCTTGAACCAAACTACTTTGCACCATGGAACAGTTGGTCTATGTTCTCAAATTTGATTGTAGATGGTGTTGGCACATAAGTCAGTTTAGGTAGCTCCGTTAATAGTCCAGATGGGATAGTCTTCAGCTACGGATAACGAGACATTGCTAAGGTAGATATGCAGTTTTTTCAGTCTCATTCGATCTGGCGAGGGAGACTTACCAGGAAACCCCATTCCACAAGCTAGCTAGCATGGCAGATAAGGGAATACCTGTTTGGTGAGGACCATGGTGGCCAATGTAGTTGATTAGGGGACCCCTTGGACATAACCTGAAATTTTCTTAGGACAGTGATGATTCCTTGAATAGAAGTGGGGGAACCATCTGAGAGGATATGTATATCACTAGCAAAGCATAAATAAGTGAGTTTTGACATTTTACAACCATGATGATAACCAATTTTTCTGTCTTCTGCAGCCTTGTTAAGTTTCTTGGAGAGGATGTTCATTTCCAGGTCAAAGAGATAAAGGCTAAAATGGTCTCCTTGTCTAAGTCATCTGGTTCTCTTGAAGTATTCGTGAAGAGAACCAGGGAGCCTTAGAGCCGCCAGACAACTGATAACAAAATCTCATTTAAACGAGTCAAAGGCCTTTGTTATATCAACTTTCAAGATTAGCAGGTCCTCTATTCTTATGATAACCACTTACTAATTCAGAAGCTAGCAAGCAATTCTCCATAAGTAGTCTCCCTTTGATGAACGCAGACCGGTTGGGTAGGATAATCCTAGGTAAAAGAGCTTTGATCTTGCTCACTAGAAGCTTAGATATAACTTTTTATAATGTGTTGCAATAAGAGATAGGCCTGAAGTCTTTTATGATAGTAGATCCCGAGAATTTTGGTAAGAGTGTTAGGATTGTTGAATTGGTAGCAGAAGGCATTAATGGGCTAGAGAAAACTTTGTGACTGCACTTATAACTTCAGCTTCTAGATACGGCCATGCTGTCTTGTAGAAACCTGAGGACAAGTCGTATGGTCCTGGAGTTTTGTTAGGATTAAGCTTGAAAATGATTCCTTGGATTTTCTTCTGCAAATGGTAATCTTAAGATAGCAGCTGATTTCTCATGATAATAAGTAAAGTCAGTGAGAGTGGCAGTTTCCAAGTGGAGATTTGGAATCATTGAAGAATGGACTGGTCCCAAAACTGGTTGAATGTGAGTAACAACCAAGGTTCCAACAAGGTATTTAAGGCCATCAGCTGTTGGAACCTTGGTTGTTTCTCACATTCAACCAGTTTTGGGACCAAACCCTTCTTCAGTTTAATCCTAACAAAAGTCCAAGGCATCAGCTGCTATCTTAAGTGTTTGTTTACTGTCCTTAAAGTTCTCTTCATGTCTTTCTGTTTTAAGCTCAACACAGTGAGATAACAGTTCTTTGTTTCTGATGTAACCCATGAATTGGCTACGTTGAAAGGAAGTCAAGGTGGGTTGGGAGAACGTTGAAAAAATTGAAGGGCTTGATTCCATAAAAGGGGATTGGGCATGCTAGGTTAATAAGACAAAAGAGCATGGTTTGAAAATTCCCTGGTGTAAGGATTTGGGCAAGACATCTAGGAAACGTAAGCAGCCACTGCTCATTTATTATACCTATATCCAGTTTTTAGTAGTAGAGTTGATTGTTGCTTGTTTGACCAGGTAAATAGGGGCCCTTGAAACCTTAGGTCCCTCACTTCAATATCATCCATACAAGTTTTGAAGGCAATCATATGCGGAGATAGGTGATTATCATTTAAGGAGGAATGTTCAGAATAGTGGATGATCTTGTTGAAATCACCAGCAATAATCCAAGGAGTTGATTCAGTATGGAAGATATTACTGGCATGTATCAGGTCAGTCTAGAGCTCCTCTCTTTCATCAATTATATTATAAGCATATATCGCGATAGACAGAAATTTTGTAATCCTTGGACATGATATTTTACAGGTTATGATCTGCTTAGATTTGTAGAGGGCAGACACAGGCACGAGAGCCTTTCAAATGAGGATTATACGACCATCATCATCCTCTGAGTGGTTTGAACAAAAGAAAATTGTGGACACAAGCTCTTCATCACTTGGTTAAGGTTATTTTATTTAACGTGGGTTTCCAAAATAGCTCTAAAGCCAACTTTATTTACATTTAGCCAGTTCACAAAATCATGATGTTTATCTTTTTCATTGATGCCTTTGGCATTCCAAAAAGTAGGTTTATCGACATAAAAAGGGTTAAGTTTGGGACTCCCCTTTTAGAAGAGGAGAATCCATTGAAGGGATAGTAGTAGAAGTTTCAGAACCTAAAGGGTTGACTAAAAAAGAGTTGGGTCAGTGTTTAGGGCTGTAGGTGGGATAGAAGTGGGATGTGTTTGGGAAGAAAGCAAAATGTTGAGGTGGTAGTTGGTAGGATAATGGAGAGACAATCAACATCCATTTGGTGAGGAGGGGAAATAGTTGTAGGATTGTTTGGAAGGACAGAAAAGGGAATTTGGTAAGGACAAGCATAATCAAAGGCGTCAGGGGTAACATAAGCAAGACAAGAATTGAAGTTTTTGGTAGTAGTAGGTAGTAGATTCACCATAGTTCTAGGTTCTTAATAGTCTTTTTTTGAAACGTGGGGTTTAGGTTTTTTAGGAGTGATATGGATGTATTGAGATGTTGGTCTCCTTAGGGCAGGCAATCCAATAACATGAGTTATATTCTCCGTACAGACAAGATGAGGAACTTTTATAGATTTGAAGATAACCATTTCTTTTGCAGGTTCTTCAGGCAGAGGAGGAAGTTTAGAAAGAAGTTGGCCCTCAACAGGTTTAGAGGCAGGAAAATCAGCAGAGGGGTAACTGGTTCATGAAGAGGCTTGCTCACCTTTAGCAGATGGATCATCAATGGAATGACTAAACACTACAGGAAAAATGAGTATTTTTAGCAGCCGAAAACCGCTATCTAACAATACGATAGCATTGTAGAAAGTGCTCTGTCTGCTCCCGTCATAATAGGTCCGACACTTTCGATAACGGTTTTCAATTTTGCTATTGTGATTTTAGTTAATATAGAAGTCTTCAATTTATAACATTTCTGCAATTTTACAATAGCATTCAATATATCTAATAATTTATATAATTGGTTCTAATAATTAGTATTGCTATACAATATTAATTTGTATTTCCAATAATTTATATTTATATATTGCAGTCTGTTTTTTATTTATTTTTGGATCATTGACATTTAAAAAAAAAACCATATTAATAGTATAAAACAATTGATACAATATACATAATTACAAAATACACAAAAATATAACAGAATAGGTTCAACCACTAGAAAATCACTAAAATAATCCAAATGCATCATTTATGGGTTTTTTGTTTTGCTCGGGAAAATCCTCAATCACACGAATTTCAACTCTGGAATCATTAACAGTCACGAATCCGTTCTCATTATGGGCAGATTTATCAAACATTTTAGAAAAAGTTCCTAGAGCTTCAGACTCCATGGCCTGCATATCACCACAAGACAACGACTCAGCAAAACAATAGACATACAACACTCAAATGAAGACCTTCTGAGAACTAAAATCACATCATATCACATAGAATAGTAATAAGAAAGTAAACACACTAATCCCGACAGTCAAAACAAATTAAAGCAGGGACCGCAATTACGAATTGGGAACGATTCAATTTGAGTAAAAGATGATTAACAAACCTGTGAACAGTCTCTTTGAGTTTCTCGATGGTCTAATGGAAACCAGAGGTTACTTCCCTCCGCCGTACACTCAAACTCCAGCGCCACCTCCTCCGACTCAGCCAACGATTCCTCAAACGAATCCACAAGCTCCCCCGATGAGAGAGCCTCATTCAACACTTGAAACACACAAAAACATGCTCCCACCACAAAAAAAAACAATACATCTAAGGAAAAACGAATCGATTATCGAAATCCAAAGGGATGTGACGGAGCTTATCGCAGCTGAGATGGAGAAGATGGAGGCTCTCTCATCTGGTGGTCCAGCTATAGATATGGTGGCTGGAAAAGGAAGCGACGCTCCTTCCGTAGATGAGCCATCGACTGAAATTAAGAAGAAGGATGAAGAGGAGAAAGAAAAATCGGAGGATGATGGTGGTATGGTGAATCTCTTTGATTGATTCAAGATCTCATCTGCTTAGTATCGTTTTTATTATCTTTATCACTTTAAATTCTATGGTTTTATGGTTAAGAGATGAGAAGGGGCTCATTGATGCTTCTTTTGATCAATAAAGGAGAGTAAAAGACTGAAAAAGTTAACGGACAATATTTTTTTAGATTGAACGGACAAAATTGCCCTTCGAAATTGCCATGTCATCGATCCCACTTATCTCTATTGTTTAGCCAATCAAAATTCAGTTTTTATATGCATTTTAACACTTTTGTTATTTTTTTCCTTTTAATTATTAAATTAATTTGTCGATCATACTATTATTTAGCAAATGCGATTTTTGACGTGGCGGTTCCAGAATCATTTTCAAACTTGAGATTACCTTTATGCCATTAATGAATTCTTATAATTACATGCCATCGAATTTTTTTGGACTAAAATACCATAGATTCGTTTGGTGAAAATTAATGGATTTGGCTTTGATATTTTCTTGGCTCATAACTGATTGTCGGTTTGTTAATACCCTAAGTGCAACTTTGTTATTTCTTCTTATATATATATTGGGGTTAGGTTTAGTCGAACATAAATATTTCTCCTTCGTTTGGTTTCGCCTTCATTAGACAGGTATTAGACAGGTATGTGTTTTCTTATTGGTTTTATCGTAGTCTTTTTTCCCACAATTCTTTTTACGTTTAGGGTTTTGTGTTTTGTCTTGTTTTCTCGCATGTGGATTCTTCTTCACAATGGTACGTGTTTTCTCCTCCATTTCTTTTGTTTTCTGTTCTGGGTTTACAGATCCACTTATCTTTGTATCTGAAGCCGGAACCTTTTTGATGTCTTTGCTTTTTTGGGTTTTTGGAATTTTCATAAACCAACTCTTTTGATTTATTTCGTTTAAACAAGTCGAATAGAAACGCATAAGGTCTCTTAGTTTTTGTGATGCAGTGGTTATCAGCATCTTTGTGGGTATTTTTAATCATATGATCCTCTTTTTCTAATCTGCAGCATAAGTTGAGTAGAAGCAACCGTGACAAACTTCAGCAGTTCATGGCTATAGCAGAAGCTAGGTAATTGGATTTATCTCCACGAGGTATGAGGTTTTTTGTTTTCCGGTTTTATTGTTGATCGATATATATATATTGTCGTCATTGTCGAGATATAATCGTATTTGATATTCAAATCGGTGGTATATTTTGTCTCTTTTTATTTTAAAAGTTTTGATAGAATTGTAATTTCTTATTTCGATATGTTGATATATATTTCATAGAATTTTGATTGTGCTCTTTTGACCTATTTTGTTTTTTTCCCATATTTCAACCTCTACACTGAGGTACGATCGTTTTGTGTGTTTAGTTATTGTTTGGTGTATCATTCATTACCGAGGTATGGAATTTAGTGCTGATTATTATTTCATGTTCTATATCTGAGTTACAATATCTAAATATAGATTTTCATATATATATTTATTTGCTTGCAGGTTTATTGTTCGTTACCAAAATATGTGTTTTCGTGTTGATTATTTTAAATATTTTGGTTCGTTTGGTTGTCTTTTGTTATATCTCCATTTCGCATGTTTCATCGGTGTAACTTTTTTGATTTGATTCATTTGGTATTTAGTTTTTTTTTCTAAAGACTGTTAATTTATTTTTTGTGAGGATGTTGTTATTTTTTCGTTGTTTATTAAATTTTGTTCAGATATGATTTTATATATTTTTTTTCAGATCTCTGTGTTGATCTATATCAATGTAAGTAAACATTGGTTATTATTTGTCTGTTTTTTTTCTGTTGGCTTTTGTACTATTTTAATCGTCTAAGCGTTTAAGTTCTATTCGCTATATTAGTTTTTTTTATAGGAATTCGATGGTATGATTTATTTTTGAATTTCTTTATTAGTTATATGTTGTTTGTGTTATGATTAGACATAAACAAAAGATTTTGTGATGACGTATTCATTTATTTTATTTCTCTTTTTTAACACATTTATTATCGTGAATTTCTTTTTTTATTTAGTGGTATTTATGTATATCTTGATTTTATGTTTATTCCATGATTATGAGTCCAATAGATTACGAGTTCGTCCATCGTGAACCATAGGTCTTTCGAAACCGTTGCTTATGGGTCTAGCATGCCTTTTTCTTATTTTACATGCGTTTTTAATAAGGTATGTGAGTCTTGTGAATCTAGAGATATTTGCGATCTACATACTCCGACTTGGAAGAGGGTGGGGGAGGAATTGAGGGATATATGAACCGATATGTAATTAGTGATTACCTTTGTATAGTTTGGTAATTTAGATCTTTATAATTAGGTTAACCAATTATGTATATAAGGCATAGCATTGACAATAATAAAACCTTTATACCAAATTGGCTTTCTTGACATGATATGCTTTGAATTTGATCTCATGTTACTTGTGTTAGCACGGGGATCTCGATCCTTAGTTAGTGAGTGAGTCGGGATCCTATGGACAATGCGTCTTGGTCCGACGATATAGAGTACTACTTTCTATGTAGACCGCAATTTTAGCCTAGGAAGCACGATAACATCTACTTATAATTTTTCTACGTGTTGGAATACTTCGGAGACAGAGACGTTACAAGGAAGACAAAAATACGTCCCCATAACATATTAAAAAAGGTGGGAACGACATCCAGTTGATGAGGACAAATAGGTTAGGAGTTTGGGATCTTTCAAATATCCAACTCAAAAACTTAGTATTGCTTTTTTTCAATGATTCTAGTTTTACTATTGTTTTTTTTTTTACTTTTAAGTTTTTATTTTATTTTAAATTTGAAAGATCAAAAGATAACGTTTTTGTTTTATTTTAGGATTTTATGGATTATTTTTATTTACTGAAGTTGGTGTTAAAAACTAATTCTTTTTAAGTTTTAGATAAACATCTAATAACCGAATCCAATCCAAAGCCTAAACAACCCAAATGAAATTAGATTTAGGTTTATTTTGATCAAATTATTTATAATTCAAACAACTTAAATCCGATCTAAAACCTAAACAACTTAATCCAAATTTTATTTTGATAGAATTTAATACAATATTTCTTAACCGAAATAACTCAAACCTTAAAAACTAATCCAAAACATAATTTGACCACCTCTAATTCTGGGGATGTTTGAGCTTCAAAATTGGCGTCCCCCAAAAAAATTTCCTCAAATTATTTTCTTAAACAAATTATCAAAACTCCTCTATTCCAAACTTTAGCTTTTAAATTGTTTGGACAACTTAGTCCATCTTCTTGTTATGAACATAATTAGGATATTTATTTTTTCATTCACTCACTTAGATGGAACAAGTTGAATATCAAGTCGTGTTCAAGATTTGGTTTGCATCCACAATAATCTATTTTTTTTATTAAAAAATTCGGATCAATATGAAAATGAAAAACCCAAAATATGAGATGTTGGTGGAGATGTATTTGATTTTATGAAGGATATGGGATTCTATTATTTTTAGGTTGTATCTATGTTGTATCCATTTTTAGAAACTTTGATTTTGCCGCTTTCTGTTTATGTCCCTGTTTTCTGTAAATGTAGTTTCAATGCTACCTAGGTTTTAGCTTATGAACAGCGACTAATTATATTTGTTTTTTTTTAAATTAAAATATTATATTAATCATCCTTAACCGGGAATTGAGTGAGATCTACAAAACCGACTTCGGATAAAACCCGGTTTAACCGGTACCTAAACAAGACGAAATCAGATAACAACTCTGGCAGTGGAACCGTCCTCTAGCTCCTCCTCCGTGAGCGAAATCCTAATAGTCGATAGGTCCCAGAATCCGAAACCAAACCAAACCTTCAATCCGGTCGAGGAAGGCAATTCCCAGAGGACCGATATGCGACTAAGGGTGAGGAAATCCATCTCCGCCGATACTCTGGAAGAAACTTGGATTACCACGACAGCAACCACCGTTAACCTACCTCAACACGCGACACAACCCACCATACCGCAGGGGACTTCCGCCGCAGATCTGTATCTTAGAACTTTCAACGGAGATCTACGCTTATCTTCCTCCAGATCTCGCCGGCCTCCTCAAACCAACAAGATCGGTTCCATATCTGACCTAGATGCACATCATGAAGCTTCGCAAGCCACAGAGCCGCCTCGCCGTTGCGGCTAGACCACGCCTCAGCACCGCCGCCGGAGAAGGAGGATGATCGAAACTCCTCCGTCAATCTGCATCTCTCACAAGATGAAGCTCATCATGAATCTACACTACAAACCTTCTCACGGACCGGAGACGCGCGACGGACACCAGAGAGGCAACGAGGAAATGTTGGAGCGGCTAGGACAAACCTTTCTTTTTTTTAGAGAGCAACGATTGAGCTTTTTTCGAATAGGTGAAACTTGTATTGTAAATTAACTAATTATATTTTGCTATTTGGGTCTAGGTTTACGACCAACTAGAACTAAGGTTCTCATTACCCGTAAAATAGCCAATCGTGTTTGGCTTTTGCGTTTCCGTTGGTTAAATGAAATCACAACCATTATGACAACTGACATAGCGACAAATATCTTGTGGAGCAAATACATTTTTGGCATTGAAGAAAACGAAAAACCACATAAAAGAGTAAACCTCATCACACAACCGAACAGGTATATGTATAACCTCCATATTATAAGATACACAATAATGTTTAAAGAATATATATGTTCCCAAAGAGCAACCAAAAAATGGTTGCGGTCAAGCAACATAGTAGATTGGGCGTCTGTATTCATCGGAGTAGTCATCGCGGTCGATGAACAAGATGGCGTAGATTGCGTATATAATCCCCGGGAGGTATCCTAAGCAAGTCAGAATCAAACAAATGAAGAACTCAACCTGCAAGAATTAAACATGAATCATGACGAGAGTTGGGGGAAAATCAATTTCAATTTTTTTATTTTCTAGTCCAACAACATTTAGATTGATTCCCAGAAAATCGTAATCAATTTCGATTATACGGTGTCTCTTAACAGCTTCCGTGATTCGAGAGAACTAAAGATTTCAATTCCCAAGCCGATGGTTTCGGGAGAGATCGAGAGAGAGAGAGAGAGAGAGAGAGAGAGAGAGAGAGAGAGAGAGAGAGAGAGAGAGAGAGAGAGAAGAGGAGAGAGAGAGAGAGAGAGAGAGAGAGAGAGAGAGAGAGAGAGAGAGAGAGAGAGAGAGGAGAGAGAGAGAAGAGAGAGAGAAGGAGAGAGAGAGAGAGAGAGAGAGAGAGAGAGAGAGAGAGAGAGAGAGAGAGAGAGAGAGGAGAGAGAGAGAGAGAGAGAGAGAGAGAGAGAGAGAGAGAGAGAGAGAGAGAGAGAGAGAGAGAGAGAGAGAGAGAGAGAGAGAGAGAGAGAGAGGAGAGAGAGAGAGAGAGAGAGAGAGGAGGAGAGAGAGAGAGAGAGAGAGAGAGAGAGAAGAGAGAGAGAGAGAAGAGAGAGAGAGAGAGAGAGAGAGAGAGAGAGAGAGAGAGAGAGGTGGGTTGAGCTTACAGTGCAACAGCCATGCCTGAGACAAACTCCAACAGGAGGAAGAAGGATCGCGATCAAGATCTCGCAGCAAATACAGCAATTAGTCGCCATTAATTCAAAGGTAGAGAGAGAGAGAGAGAGAGAGATGGAGATGAGCTTGAAGAAGAAGAAGACCAAGGAGACGAAGAGAAACCTCGAGATTAGTTGTTGGGTCCAGCGATGATGTTATTAAAAGATAATATATAGAGTCTACCGCGAGATCTTCGCCGTTGATTTTGCGGGATTCTAATCCCACGGTTCCTAGCTTCAACTAGAGAGTTTTTTTTTTTTTTAAGACACGTGGCGTCTTTCTATTGATATCCCACCGTAACTTCAGTACAACTTCGCACACCGTAGATTTAATCCTCGAAAGACGAAATCTCGTTAGATTTGTTTAGAAAATTATTTGCAGCTTTATACCGTACCAATTATTGGTTGTGGTTAGGGTTTACCCGAGTTTTGTGTAAAACTGTACATATTTAACATCGTAGATTAGGTTAGTTTGTAAATATACGGGTTATTCTCTCTCTTCTCTAGAATCCTCTTCTTTCTCTCTAGAAACTTCCGCCTGAGATTTTCTTCCGATCAACGCGTTTTTTTGTTTCTAATGGCCGGTGCTCGGCGATTTCTCTTTGCCGGCACTGAGCCTATGAAAATACTTCTCCACAAATAAACACCTCGATTCTTCTCTTTCTTTCGATCAATTTTTTCGGAGCTTCTGAGTTTGATTTACTCATAGATCTATCATCGGAGGCTCTGAATCTTTTTATTGGAAGTAAATTGGAGAGTCGATGGTTTCAGATATCTTTAGCTTCTTGTATCTTCTCGGCTTCTCTTTTCCGATTTGTCTCAAATCGGATTAATTTTCCGGCTATGTCCGGTTTAGTAACTTCCGGCTTTGTTCGGTCTTATTTCGGCTTTGTCCGAATTTTGATCCTTCTTTCCACAAGTGCTTAAATTAAATCTGACTGTTTTTTCTTCTGGTGTTTCTATGCCTTTCACCGAGTTCGATCTCTACCTTTGCGAGAGAGTACTATCTTCATCATCCCATGAGTGGGCCTACGAGATAGGAGTTAGGTGAAACTTCTCTTCGAAGACGGATTTTCGGGCTTTTCCATGATGGAAGCGTATAGACCTAGATAGTTAAATCTCGGTGTGATGTTCGTGAAAAGAGGTAGCAGTGTTGTTTGTGGAAACCGGCGGCAGAGCTGTGATGGATCTGAAAATTGGCCGGCGCCGTCGTGTTGAAGTTCTCTTCACCGAATGAGTAATCATGAGCTACGCTTGTGATTTTGTATTGGGCTTTTAATTATTAAAATGTAATTGGGTTATTGGGTTGAGAATGATTTTCTTCAAACAATATGTATTTCCCTTAACGGGCTTTTCATATAATGAAATCTTGGCCGACAAAAAAAGAGAGTAAATATACGGGTTTACAACGGGGGTGGGGTTTGGTTTTCCCGTAGGCTAACACGTAATTAATTGTTGGGTATTGGGCTTACCATGGGCTTGTATTGGGCCAAAAATACAATTACACGTTTTATATTAGTTTCATATCGTAAACGCAATTCTGCATTATTTTTCGATTTCCCACAAAATATAGTATTGCATTTTTCTGCACTAATGCAATTCTGTTATTTTCAGATTTTAGATTTTTTCACAATTTCGTGTTTTCAGGCTAAAACACAATTTCAAAAATTTTAGTAAAAATTCGATTTTGCGTCTTCACGCCAAAAACATGATTCCGCATTTTTCTGTCAAAAACATTTTTGTGTTGTCAAATCAAACAGCGTTTTCCTGTTAAAAATATTTATGCATTGTCGAATCAAATCATTATTCTGCGTTTTCTCATAACAAAACATGATTATGCAATTGTCCGTATAAAACATTACAATGCAATTTTCCGTCTAAAATGCGATTTTCGAGTATTAATTAAAAACATTAAACAAATCCGACAGAAAAGCGCAACCCAATGGCTATATTTAACATCCCACATCTGAGATGGAGAAGAACTCATAAGAAAACGGTCACGGAAAGATATTAGGACATATGGTCTAAAGGAAGGAAATAGGGAAATGGGACAAAGGAAGAAGTTGGGCTAGGAAGGAAAGTCCGAGAGGAATCAAAACTTAGTGACCAAGGAATGGTAGAGAAATTTTAGGAAAGAAATCTATCGGAAAAAGGAAAGAAAGAGGGAAGGAGAATATATTCTCTCTTTTGGGGGGGGGGGGGGGTATAAATAAGGGGCTGGATGCCCCATATTTTACACACAAAACATTCTTCACACCCAAAGGAGCAGAGCAACTCATGGGCAGAAGAATAAGGAGGAGATTGAGAAGTTCTCACCACCCCACCCCCAAGGCTCGGGAAGCATCACGTTGAAAGGTAAGGCGTGATTCCAACCCTTCTCCCCTTTCTAAGTATTTTCTTATTACTAGTGTAGAGAGTTGTGTAAAGTAGTTGAGAGAGAGAGTTTGAATAGTAGTTAGGTCGAGATACCTCGATCCAAGGTCATCGGATCTAGATGAGTAACTCGGTTGGGGTATCGGCAATGGTCGAGAGAAACTCGGCCCATGATCGATAGGTGATCGAGGCAGACATGACCCACGATCGATAGGTGATCGAGGTAGACTTGACCCACGATCGGGATAATACTCGATCCACGATCAGTACTGTCTGCGCACCACGATCGAGAGGATTTTCGATAGCCGACCATCCCACCATCAAGTAGCCACTCGATAGGAGATCAGAAGTGATCGAGTAATCCACTCGACCCCCGACTGGACAATGATCGAGTAAAGACTCGATCAACGATCGTCTACGGAATGAGTAAGAACTTGACCCATGGTCAACAATGATCGAGCAGAGACTCGATCTGAGATCATCGAATAGTCGAGTGAGTGACTTGAGGAATAGTCAACCCACAATCAAGGGGGACTCGTGACTCACCATGGGCGGTATGCAGGAAAGACCTGGTACACGATTGGACGACAGTCAGAGCACTCGATCCGCGATCGGTGGTATACGAGTAGGGTCTCAATATGCGTTCGAGAGGGTGAGTGGTAGGGTACTCGGATCGTGATCGAGAGGATACGACTGAGTGACTCAAGAAGAGATCGATAGAGATTGGCGAGGAACTCGATCTGATATGCGGTATACAGATGAAGTACTTGACCTACGATTGAAGAGACGAAGGTTTGGGTCGAGGAATGCTCGACAGGATTGGAATCTGGAATGAGGAAGACTTGACCCAGAAGCATCTGGATCGAGGATACTTGGTGAATGTGTAGGGTACGGAGAGAGCCAGTGATTGTATGGGCGATACTCAGTTCTATCTTGACCGTAGTTGTATTGGAGAATGATAGAGAATTGTTAGGATTTTGGTCGATGAAGGTGATCATCTACTCGAACAGATTGTTGCATGGTTGGCTAGACCCGATCTGGGAAAGGCTGTTACAGACCGTATGAGAAGTTGCTCCGGAAAATTGGGAAGTAGCTCGAGTAATCATCATAAAATCGTGATATAGAGCTAAGGTGGAAGTATTACTCGAAGGGAAGAGCCTTCAATCGAAGGTTACTTGGTTGTTGTTTTCGTTTCTCGAAAACAAGACTGTCCATGGGAAAAATGGAGAATTGACCCGAGAAAAATTGAAATGTGACTCGAGGTAAACTCATAAAATAACCTAGTAACACTAAGGGAAGGTTTTACTCGAGAGAAATCATCTTTCACTCGATGGTTCATTTGTTTGTTCGGATCCGGCTGTTCGATAGGGATTGTCTGTGAACCAGACTGGATATGACTCGAGTAAACTTGGGTACTCGACGATAAGGTCTATTGGTAAGTTTGGGTACGAGAAGAATCGAAGTTGGATCGATGAACTCAGATCAGGGCTTATACGACTAAGGGGTTAAAGGGAAGGCATGATAAGGATTGGATTGTCCTCAACCCAATCTAGACCATGACTTGCCACCACTAATAG
>OVBL01000239.1:135000-161114 GCA_900406555.1 Pseudoturritis turrita | reverse complement strand
TCCATTCATGATTACAACTTTATTGGGAACTGCAAATGTTTTTGCGTGTTTCGAGGCCGCGTGGCGTCACGCACTTTACCTTTATGCGTCTTTATATTCAGATTCTTGTTTCACTCCTCATAACTCACTTCTCTTCATTTCCGAAAAATCAGGTATCTCTCTTCTCTCTCTTCTTCTCTCTCTATTCGTTTAAGTTGTTGGCTAGGTTTTTTTTAAATTCCTTTCTTCCGCCGTCAAACTTGAGTTTTCCGATCTATCTTCATACGCGGCTCGGCGGTTCTATGCGTTTTCCGATCCATCTTCATCCGTTTCCGACGAACGTCTGAATTTCCCGATCCATCATCATCCAGACTGCGTCATTACCTTGATCTCTTGTCACCTAACCGGAAACATCAATGTCTCATATTGCCGAGCTGGAAGACTCTGTGGGTTCGGAAACATCAATGTCTCATATCGCCGAGCTGGATGAACTCAATTCTCCGCCAGGTCAGCTGCAAAGGCATACCGATCCAACTCCTGCCGAGCCAAGGCCGGCGTCTCTTGGACAAGAAGGATCCGCGCCGATCTGTAATGATGCCGAGGCTTCAGCGACTCTCTTCTCGCAGGTTCACTGCTCGGGAGACAGACTACCGCCTGTCGATGTCCTTTCTCATGGCGATTTGTACACGGACATGTCGCTCCGAGGCACCAAGGTATTTTGTAGATTCAATGTTTTACCAAGAAAAAGAACAAAACCTTAAGCGCTGATTGTTTCTTCTTATGGCCAGTTCGTTGCTTCCATAAACAAGATCGTCGCCGCCTTCGAGCAAGACGTGCGAAAGGACAGGCGCCAAATCGAGGATGCTCAAAAGGATGTGTCTTTCCTCCGAAGCAGAGTTGCCGAGCTGGAAGGCAAACATGTTGACGAGCTGGCGACTGCTGCAGCTCGGATCGAAGCTCTCGAGAAGGACAAGGCGTTCCTTAAGGAAGAGTGCAACAAAGCCGATGATTTGGCAATGAGGATAGACCGCTCCAAGCAGAAAAAGGCTGCTGAAATTGAATCCTTGAAGAGGCAACTCACTGCCGTAAATGCTTTGCACGAGGCAGATGTGAAGAAGGCGCAGAAAGCAGCGAGGCGGGAGGTGTCTGAGAGATTCCAGGAGCGGCTTGCTAAGATTGAGAAGAAAATTGGCGAGCTGAGAGAGGCGAAAGAGAAGGAGCTCGATCTGGCCCAGGTTGACAGCAATCTTCAGTTGCTCGAAATTCTGCAGAGAGAGGATGCTCCTGCCCTTGACTCCGAGGTGGCGAAACTAACGGGCTGGAGAGCTGATCTGGCCGAGGCAGCTGATGAGTTCGAGAAGATTGAGGCCGAGCTGAAGAAAGATCTGACGCTTTTTCCTGTTTCTTTAGAGTCCACGGGCACTCTCTTGGGGAGCGAACCAGTGGAGAACGCGGCGGCGAACGTTGGTGTTGCAGATTTTTCCGGCTCGAACGCTGGTACGCCTGGGATTGCTGCTCTCGCTGCTGAGAAACCTTCCGAGCCAGATCCTCTCGAATGATCTTTTTCTCTGTTTCTTTAACTTAAACTCCTTTGTCTTTTATTCGGTATATTTTGGTTTAAGACAAACGCTTGGATGGCTTTATCCACTACTAAGCTTTGTAATGATTGTCGTTTGTTGGCATAACATCTTTTTCGTTTAAGATTATCTGCTCTTGCGTAAGTAATCTTTTACTTCTGATCTGATGTGATATTGCGAACCACCTTTTTTTAGGTCTAGTATCATATTTCAGAGAGGTTTATGACCAGTGTACCAAGAGGTGTTTACTGGGTTTCAGAGTTTAGTTTGAGTGTTAAGACTTGCGAGTTTTCGACTTACGGGTCCCTCTCAAAGATAAACTTGTAAGAATATCGTCCAGGATATACTTTTCGGATATTAGATTAGGATATACCCAACCGGAATTTGTATAGCGCGCTTTTATACCCGTAAGAGGGTGTTGAGAACCTTTATCCCATATAGAGATAGTGGTTACAATCCATAAAGGATGTGGTTGCCCGTCTATTGTGGCCAGCAACGGACGAGATGATGAATATCCATCAAAGATGTAAAGATGTAACTTTGTGTAGACTAAGTGACGAGTTGTGTTAGAAAAGTTTGAAGTTTATTACCTTTAAAAAATGATGCGAGGTGTGGGAGTATACATGTATACGTACCCACTCCCCCCTCCCCCCCCCCTTTTTTGAGGAGGGGGACAACTGAACCCATCCGAAGACGAGCTGCCTACGTACCCTTTTCAGGGATCAAGTCGTCCCGTAGTTCATGTGAAGTGATTTAGTGGTAATACCTCTTTAGGTGCATTGCGTTCCAAGATCTTGGTACCGGAATATCAGACATGCTTGAGAGCTCATATATTCCGGGTCTGACTGTCTTGGTGATTTTGTAGGGTCCTTCCCAGTTTGCTCCTAGTTTGCCAGCGTTTGTTTCGGCTGTGTTCTGAAAAACTTTACGGAGAACCAGATCACCCTCTTTGAACTTGCGACTTCTGACGTTGGTGTTGTAATACTTAGCTGCTGCCTGTTGATAATTTTGAATCCGAACCAGCGCTTGATCCCTTCGTTCGTTAACCAAATCTAACTCGTCGAGTAACATGAGGTGATTCAGTCCTTCCTGGCCTGGAAGAAGTCTTCGGCGGACTCCAGGAAATTGTGCCTCAGCTGGGATGACGCATTCTGTACCGTAGACAAGAGCAAAAGGTGTTTCACCGGTGGCACGCCGCGGAGTGGTTCGGTGTGACCATAATACTCCTTCGAGTTCATCTGCCCAGCGTCCCTTCTTTGCATCAAGGCATTTTTTCAGGCCATCCAGGATAGTCTTGTTCACTGCTTCTGCTTATCCATTCTCTTGTGGATAGCATGGCGTAGATTTGCTGAGTCGTATCTTCCATTTTTCACAAAAAGCTTCAAACCTTGTTGAGATAAATTGTGAACCGTTGTCTGTGACGATTTCGCAGGGAACTCCATGTCGGCACAAGATATTTTTCCAGACAAAATTTTCGACTTGGGCATCCTTTATGTTGGCGTAGGAATCTGCTTCTACCCATTTGGAGAAGTAATCTGTCAAAACCAGCAGGAACCTCTTTTGATTGGACCTATGCAGAGGCCCGACGATGTCCATTGACCAGCGCATGAAAGGGTAGGCGCTGAGATTGATGACAGCAACTCCGTAGGTTGGTGAATCATTGGGGTATGTCGTTGGCATTTTTCGCACCTGGCGGAGAACTTTTCACAGTCCTTCACCATCGTTGGCTAATAGTAGCCATGACGCTTGATCTTGACCGCCAAGGCTCTTCCGCCGGAGTGATTGCCACACGAGTCACTATGGATTTCTTCCATGATGTTTCTCGCTTCGGCGCCTTCGACGCAAGCCATCAGTGGTCCTGAGAATCTCCACTTGAAGACATTTCCATCTAAGAGAACATATTGAGCAGCTTGAGCTCTGAGTTTTCTAGCAGCCCACTTATCCGATAGTGTCTCGCCGTCCATGATATATACTCGGATTGCTCCTAACCATTCTTTGTCGCATCCGTAGTCCGTTTCTGTTTGTTGTGGGTCTTCCTCCATCTCCACTGCTTCAGCTTCGGCCGGAGGCTCCGTTTCAGGTTCTTCCTCTATCTCAACTGCCTTGTCCTCCACCGATGGTGTCATGTTCTGGTCGTCTAGATTGGTGGCATCGGTGCTGCCCTTTTCTGCAAGACTTGGCCCAGATATTCCTTCGGCTCGAACGGCTGTTTGGGAGTGAGTGACCGCGTTCACGGTGTCGGAGAGGCTGATACTTGGGTTTTTGATGAATTCCACTGGGATTATTCTTTTCAAATCCGGATCGGAGGTGGATGCGAGTGCTGCTAGCGCGTCTGCCGAAGTGTTTTCCCCGCGTGGTATCCGTGTTATTGTGAACTCTTCGAACCGTGCAGCCAGTCCTTTGACAATCTTTAGATAAGCTTCCATTCGGCCGTCTCTGGCTGTGTACTCGCCGCTAACTTGGTTGACCACCAGCTGTGAATCGCAGTAGGCTTGGATGTGCGAAACCTTGAGTCCAAGAGCAAGTCTCATTCCAGCAATCAAAGCTTCATATTCTGCTTCGTTATTGGATGCACGAAAACCCAGGCGAAATGACTGCTCGAGGATTTCGCCTGTTGGAGAGGTTAACCGTATTCCCACTCCGGATCCTTGTTTTGATGATGATCCATCCGCGTGAAGCATCCATATTGTGCTCGGAGCCGACTCTTCCATCACTTCTTCTGGGAGTTCTATCAAAAAGTCGGCTAGGACTTGAGATTTTTCGCAGGTTCTGCTTCGATATTCGATGTCATATTCGCTCAGCTCTATTGCTCACTTTGCCAATCTCCCAGACTGGCTAGGGCTATGCAAGATGGATCGCAGTGGGAAGGTAGTCAAAACTACAATCGAATGTGACTGGAAGTATGGTCTCAGTTTTCGAGCGGACATTACCACAGACAATGCCAGCTTCTCCATGTGTGGATACTGGGTTTCAGCGTCGGTGAGAGTTTGGCTAACATAGAAAATTGGCTTCTGTTCGCTGCGCTTTTCCCTGATGAGTACACCACTTACTACCGTGGCCGAAACGGCTGTGTACAGAAACAGTGGCTCGCCTTCCACCGGTTTCGTAAGTACTGGAGGGCTGGCTAGGTACTCTTTCAACTGTTGAAATGCCTGCTCGCATTTTTCTGTCCATTCAAACTTCTTATTCCCACGTAGCGTATCGTAGAAAGGCAAACATTTATCAGTTGACCGAGAGATGAAACGATTCAGCGCGGCGACCCGTCCAGTTAGCCTTTGGACTTCGTGCTTGGTCTTTGGTGACACCATCTGTATGAGCGTATCAATCTGCTTCGGGTTGGCTTCAATTCCACGGTGGGTGACCAGATATCCAAGGAATTCTCCAGACGTGACTGAAAATCTGCACTTGGTTGGGTTCAGCTTCATGTTATGCAGATTCAGTTGCTCGAAACATTCTTCTAGGTGAGCTACGTGATCCCTCTCCTCTAAAGACTTCACCAGCATGTCGTCTATGTATACTTCCATTGTCTTTCCCAGTTGGCCAGCGAACATTCGGTTTACTAATCGCTGGTAAGTGGCTCCAGCATTTTTGAGACCGAATGGCATCACTTTGTAGCAATATATCCCGCGGTCTGTGATGAACGCCGTCTTCTCTTGGTCGTCTGGGTTCATTAGGATTTGGTTGTATCTGGAGAAAGCATCCATAAATGAAAGGAGTTTGTTGCTTGCGGTTGCTTTCACCAATCGATCAATATGTGGTAGTGGAAAGCTGTCTTTGGGGCAGGCTTTGTTCAGGTCGGTGAAGTCCACGCATACACGCCATTTCCCATTTTTCTTCTTAACTACTACAGGGTTGGCGAGCCAGTCTGGATACTTCGCTTCGAGTATTGATCCCACGCGTAGTAATCTCTCCACCTCGTCATTCACTGCTTGCGCTCTGTCCGGACCAAGTTTTCGCCTTTTATGTTTGACTGGTTTAAAGGTTGGATCCACGTGCAGCTCGTGGCACGTCACGTCGATGCTGATGCCGGGCATATCTTCAGCTTCCCACGCGAAGGTGTGTAGGTTCTTTTTAAGGAAAGAAATCAGTTCTCTTCTTATTGGATCTTTCAGCTCGGCCCCTATTTCAACACAGCGTTCCGGGTGATTCCATCGATGTTCACCGAGACAACGGGGTCGCAAGTTGGTCTGCTCTTCCTCTCACGATCCTCCGTGATCTGTAATTGCTATAAGAGTTTTGCCAACTCCTTCTCGGGCTCTCTGTCGGTCTTCAGCTTCTTTCTCTTAGTAGTGGTTTCTGTAACGGGGTTCCTGAGTTTATGTTCAGCTAGGAAACAAATGCGGGACTCCTTCTGGTTTCCCCAAATCGTTTTGATTCCTCCGGGGGTCGGAAATTTGATACAGAGGTGATAGGTCGATGGCACGGCTCGCATTGAGTTTATCCAGGGTGTGCCCATGATCACATTGTAGATCGCAGGATGATCTGCAACCGAAAACTCCACTATCTTGGTTACCTGTTCGGCTCGGACAGGAAGTCTTATTGTCCCAAGGGTCATGGTCGTTTCACCCGAGAATCCAGTTAAAGGCTTCGGAGCGGCTATAATTTTGTCTAGGTCTATGTTCATCCTTCTGAGAGTCTCCCGGAAGATCACATCTACGGAGCTTCCTGTGTCTATCAGAACTCGAGCGACGTCGCAATCATCAACGATCAATTCTATCACGAGGGGGTCATTATGTGGTCGGTCGATGCCGGTAGTTTCCCTTTCTTCGAACGAAATAACATCGTTGGGAAGTTTGGAAGGTGCTGACCAGTTGACACTCGCATCGGCTCGCCGCTGGAAAGCTTTGATTGAAGACACCGTGTCCGAACAGTATTGTGATCCACCCATTATCATATTTATTCTTCTTCGAGGACCTGACTGCGTCGCCTCGTCATCTCGTCTCCCTCGCTTGGGTGTATCGTCATTATGACTTATCTGGTTCGGCTGATCCTTTTCGCCTTCTTGTTCGAAGTCCTTTAGGCTGACTGCGCTACCGAGCTCTCCGGCTACCAGCTTTGCCGCAAGCTTCATTCCCAAGGTTCGGCAGTTGGCAGTTGAATGACCGTGCATGTGATGAAATTCGCAGTAAGCTTTTTCGTCGTACGAACTTTGACTTCGTGTCCAGGTGTTCCATGGTGTTTTGCCTCGGCTCGTTCCCACCTGGTAGTTGTGGACTCCTCCAAAATTGGGTCTCTCATGGTGTACATATCCGTTTCCTTGAATACTCTTCTTATGAGGCGATTGGCTCGGAGTTTGGAAGGGACGGTTCGTCGCTTTGGTGACTCCATATTTCTGAGACAAAACCTTCATCTCTTCTTCGTTGACTATGAAATCCGAGGCTCGGTGCAGTGCGTCCTGGATTGATAGTGGTGTGCTCAGAGCAATCTCTTTTCGGAACTCGGATTCGTACCACAGAGCCCTTTTTAAAGCGAGCACAGCGGCCTTGTCACTTACGTCTTCGACTTTTGACATCACTGCTTTGAATCATCTATGAAGCTTAGTAATGTCTCCATAGGCCCTTGAGTCAATGTCCATAGGTCGGCATCTGAGGCTCCTCGATCCATAAACATGGAGTAGTGCTTCAAGAAGGCGGCAGACAGCTGCTGGAAATCATCAATGGAGTTCCGCTCTAATCTTGAAAACCATTGGAGGGCTGCACCCTTCAGATGCTCCACAAATATGAGGCAGAAACCGGCATCTCTCTCCTTTTCTCTGAAATTGGCTCGGCCCATTGCTATGATAAATGCCGTTATGTGTTCTTTTGGGTCGGTTGTCCCTTCGTAGACTGCGACTTTGATCTTTCCTGGGTCGGAGATCCTTGCCTTGGTAATTCGGGCTGTAAACGGTGTATTGTGTGCTTCCTCCAGTACGCGGTCAATCTCTGGTACTTTACTGGTTGCCTTGTGCACCTGGGATCGGACGGCTTTCATCTCGGCAGTGGCTCGAATCAAGGAGGCTCGGATTTCGTCCAATTCTTCCCTCTGGGCTCGGCTCGTCGTTCTTGGTTCGTCAGCGTACTGCACTCGTTGGACCCAGAGGAGATTTTCCTCTTCCTCTGCCAAATTCCTGGCTCGGTTTAGGTTAATATCGCCTTCGCTGGCTCGGGCTCCTGTTATTGCTGGTGCGAATCCCTTGTCAGCAAGATTTTCTGCGTTGTGGTCTCCTTCTTCGTCAAGAACGATTGCTGTAGCCGATCCAAAGTCGGTGCGTAGGTCATATCCTTCACTGGTTCCTCTTGCGCCTCGGATCAGCCGAGGTAGCTCGGTGATATTTGATCTTGTCACCGCGGGTGCCTACTCGTTTGTTGGATGTGGCGGTGGTAATCCTCCCAAAGTCCTTGGTGCGTCGCGTGGTGTTGAAAAATCCAGGGCCGTCGGGTTTAGGCCAAGCCGCCTGGTTATTCCGCTAACAGGTGGGTTCATTGTTGAGCCGACTCCTCCAGATCGTATGTTTCTGGCTCGGCTATTGGTTACTAGTGACTCAATTCTCTCTGTCCGCGAGCTGTTCAGCTTGTCTTGCTCCTCGGCCTTCTTCAGCAACGCGGTCATCATGTTCTTTAATTCTGTTAATGTTTCTGTGGTGCCTTCCGTGTTCGCTGGAGGCAGATTGGTTCCTGTCCTAGGAGGATCGACGCCAGTGTTGCTCGCATCGTCAGTGCTTCGGTCTCCGTCGATAGTCATCGCTTCAGATCTCGTATTAAGTGGTTCTTAGGTGTCAGAAAGTCTGAGGAATTCCCCACAGACGGCGCCAAATTGTGGGAGTCGAAACTCGCACAACCGAAACTTGTAAGAAGAATTTAGGGATTCGACAAACTTCTATGTAAAAGAACCAAGAACAGAGATCCAAAGATGGTTTTTATTATCTAAGCTGTTTCGAAAGCTTTTGCAAAGAATAACAAGTGTTTTGCTAGGTCAATTTTTGGATCCTCTTTTCAGAGTGGCACATCGTCTATTTATACACAAATAAGTCGGCTAGGAATGTTTCCTAAAGGTATTTGGAAAACTTCCTCTCTGGCTCGGATGTGGGCTTCTTTCTTAGGCTCATTATCTTGGCCCACCATTCTCTTATGGCTCGTTGCCTCGACCCAATAAAATATTGGGCTCGTTGCTTCGCTGGGTCGGCGGTGAGCTGGCTCGTCGTTTGGCTCGCCTGCTTATCCCAATTCCGAGCCAGGTAGTTGGTCTACCAACATGTTGGCTCGTCACCGTTCGTTGGTTTGCAAACATGTTTGCTCGTCACCATTCGTTGGTTTGCCAACATGTTGGCTCGTCACCGTTCGTTGGTTTGCCAACGTGTTGCTGAGCCAGGTTTGGCTCGTCTCCTGCTTCTTCCACTGCCTAGCCAAGATGTGGCTCGTCATCGTTTCTTCATGCTGCCGAGCCAAGATGTTGGCTCGTCACTCCTTTCTCCTTGCTGCCTAGCCAAGATGTTGGCTCGTCATCGTTTCTTCATGCTGCCGAGCCAAGATGTTGGCTCGTCACTCCTTTCTCCTTGCTGCCTAGCCAAGATGTTGGATCATCATCGTTTCTTCATGCTGCCGAGCCAAGATGTTGGCTCGTCACTCCTTTCTCCTTGCTGCCTAGCCAAGATGTTGGCTCGTCATCGTTTCTTCATGCTGCCGAGCCAAGTTGTTGGCTCATCACTCCTTTCACCTTGCTCCCTAGCCAAGATGTTGGCTCGTCAACGTTTCTTCATGCTGCCGAGCCAAGATGTTGGCTCGTCACTCCTTTCTCCTTGCTGCCTAGCCAAGATGTTGGCTCGTCATCGTTTCTTCATGCTGCCGAGCCAAGATGTTGGCTCGTCACTCCTTTCTCCTTGCTGCCTAGCCAAGATGTTGGCTCGTCATCGTTTCTTCATGCTGCCGAGCCAAGTTGTTGGCTCGTCACTCCTTTCTCCTTGCTGCCTAGCCAAGATGTTGGCTCGTCATCATTTCTTCATTCTGCCGAGCCAAGTTTGGCTCGTCGCCTAGGCTTCTCCTCCATACTTAGTATTTTCAGCAGTTGATCTCGATGGGGTGAAAACTGACCCAACACTTCTAACGCATCTACCGGGCATTTATGCCGTGGGGTATCCGAGTAAATATGAATTCTTTGAATTTTGCGGCCAATCCTTGGACTTCTTTTAAATAGGCTTCCATTCTTTCGTCTTTTGCTGTGTATTCTCCGTTGAATTGGTTTACGACCAGCTGGGAATCGCAAAATGCGTGAATGTTCTGGATTTTGATTCCGTGGGCAAGTTTTAAACCGGCGATCAAGGCTTCGTATTCTGCTTCATTGTTGGATCCACGGAAGGCCAGCCGAAATGGTTGCTCCAAAATTTCACCAGTCGGGGACGTTAATCGGATTCCTATCCAGACCCTTGTTTTGAAGACGAGCCATCGACGTTGTTGGGGTTAGGTTTCACCCCACTGAGTTCAACAAGTGAAAATGGTTAAGTAAGAATTATGCCTAGCTGAATCTGCAGAGAGCTCAATCTCCGGCGAGCTGAACCGAAGACAATGGGCACGGTAGAACCCGAGCTAGAGGCTCGCATCAGCTTGGAATTGGATAAATTTTGGTGAAGAACAAGATATTTGAGTTAGCTTTCCAATGGAGTTGGAATTATAACATTTAGAGTTGTTGTTAGCAAGATACACCCGATTTACTGAAGATAAGCCGAGTTGCAGGAATGAGCTCGTTTCTGCCGAGCTGGAGAGATGAGCTCGGCAAAAGGCCTTAAATTCATTGGATTGAGCTAAAATTTGGACACAAGATAGAGAATTGAGTAATATTTCATCCAAAAGAAATTTAAAGTCATTTGGATCAACGGTAAGAAAGTTACATCAATTATTGTGGAGACGTATCAATCTGGCCGAGCTCACTAGCTACGAAGCAACGAGTTCGGCAAGCCTGAGCTCGTCGCAAAGATGGCCAAGCTCGCCCCGAAGAGATGGGCCGAGCTCATCATCAAAGACAACATGGGCCGAGCTCACCGTCGAAAACAAGGCCGAGCTCGTCGCCGATGATAAGGCCGAGCTCGCCGCCGACGACAAGGTCGAGCTCACCGTCAAAGACAAGGCCAAGCTCATCGCCGATGATAATTGAGTAATATTTCATCCAAAAGAAATTTAAAGTCATTTGGATCAATGGTAAGAAAGTTACATCAATTATCGTGGAGACGTATCAATCTAGCCGAGCTGACTAGCTACGAAGCGACGAGTTCGGCGAGCCCGAGCTCGTCGCAAAGATGGCCGAGCTCGCCACAAAGAGATGGGCCGAGTTTATCATCAAAAACAAGATGGGCCGAGCTCACCGTCAAAGACAAGGCCGAGCTCATCGCCGATGATAAGGCCGAGCTCGTCGCCGACGACAAGGTCGAGCTCACCGTCGAAGACAAGGCCGAGCTCATCGCCGATGATAAGGCCGAGCTCGCCGCCGACGACAAGGCCGAGCTCTCCGTCGAAGATAAGGCGGAGCTCGCCGTCGAAGACAAGGCCGAGCTTGCCACTAGAAACTGGGCCGAGCTCGTGAGCTCGCCACTAAGTAATGGGCTGAGCTTGTCAGCTCACCACTAAGTACGGGGCCAAGTTCGTCAGCTCACCACAAAGAACTAGACCGAGTTCAGCTCGCCACAAAGAACTGGACCGAGTTCAGCTTGCCACAAAGAACTGGGCCGAATACAACAAGTCGATAAGATGAAGTGACGAGCTAGGAACCCATGATGACAAGGTGACGATCCATGGGCCGATGATGATAAGGTAACGAGACAACAAGCCCAGACTTAGGCGCATAACCAGTGCAATGAGATGAATCAAGCCAAGCTCAGAGACAGAGAGTTGGGCCGAGCTGAACAAACGAGCGTATGGGCCAAGATGACAAGCTCACATGCTAGAGTCCATGATGACGAAGTGACGAGTTCAAGTCCATAATGAAGATGTGACGAGGTCAAAACCCATGAAGAAAAAATCCCATGGTTGTAGCCGACTTCGCTAAAACGAAATCTCGAACGAATAAGAAATCTTCCTTATCTTTTTAGGAGTTGACCTAGCTGACTTAGACTTATATAAATAGACATCTACATCTCTTGAAAAAAGATATCCGCAATTTACTTAGCAAAACCCTAAACCTTTTGCTCTACAAACACTTATACGAAAAACTTTACAAAACAGCAATAAAAATCATCTTTGGATCTTCGTTTTTGTGGTTTTAATCTCACAAGTTTTAGATCCCTTAAAAGTCTTAGCAAATTTAATTGTGCTAGTTTCGACTCCTATAGACATGGAGTGTCCATGCGGAACTCGGGGTCGGCTCTTCCACTCTTTCTGCCGGGAGTTCCACTAGGAAATCTGCTAACACTTGGGATTTTGCGCATGTTCTGCTCCGGTATTCGATGTCGTATTCGCTGAGATCTACTGTCCATTTTGCTAATCTTCAGGATTGGCTTGGACTGTGCAAAATAGTTCGGAGGGGGAAGCTGGTTAGTACCACGATAGAGTGTGATTGGAAATATGGCATTAGATTCCAGACAAACATCACCACGGCGAGGGCTAACTTCTCCATTTGCGGGTACCGAGTTTCTGTGTCTATTAGGGTTTGGCTGGCGTAGAAAATGGGTCTCTGCTTGTTTCGTTCTTCTCTGATGAGTACTCCACTAACTGCGGTCATAAAAAAGGCGGTGTATAGGAACATGGGCCCCTCAACAGGTTTTACGAGTACCGGGGCACTTGCTAAATAGATTTTTAGCTGTTAGAATGCCTCTTCGCACTTATCAGTCCACTCGAACTTTTTGTTGCCTCTTAGAGTGTCGTAGAACGGCAAGCATTTGTCGGTATATCGTGAAGTAAACCGGTTTAGTGCTGCGATGCATCCTGTTAGTCATTGGACTTCACGATTCGTCTTTGGTTAAGCCATTTGTACCAGAGCATTGATTTGCTTCGGATTTGCTTCAATACCTCGGTGGAGATATATGAGGAACTCTCTAGATGTCACAGCGAATCTATACTTGGTCGGGTTGAGCTTCATGTTGTGCAAATTCAGTTGTTCGAAGCGTTCTTTTAGGTGGGCTTCGTGATCATTCTCATCAAGCGACTTTACTAGTATGTCGTCTATGTATACCTCCATCGTTTTGCCGAGTTACCCTGCGAATATCTTGTTCACCAAGCGTTGGTTAGTTGCTCCAGCATTTTTGAGGCCGAATGGCATCACTTTGTAGCAGTATATCCCACAATCAGTTATGAATGCGGTCTTTTCTCTGTCGTCGGGATTCATTAGGATTTTGTTGTATCCTGAATGAGAGGAGTTTGTTTCCTGCTGTTTCTTCTACTAACCGGTCAATGTGTGGTAGTGGAAAACTATCTTTCGGACATACCTTGTTTAGATCGGTGAAATCGACGCACACTCGCCATTTCCCATTCTTCTTTTTTACCACGACGGGATTGGCAAGCCAATCGGGATACTTTACCTCGACGATCGATCCGAGCTTCAGCAATCGCTCAACTTCTTTGTTTACGGCCTTTGCCTTTTCGGGGCCAGCTTTCTCCTTTTTTGCTTTACCGACTTAAATGTCGAATCCACGTTCAGCTCATGACATGTTACCCCGATGCCGATGCCAGGCATATCTTTTGCTGCCCAAGCGAAAGTAAGCACGTTTTCTTTCAAAAAGGAGATAAGCTCTCCTTTAATGGCTTCGTCCAGTTTGGCTCCGACCTCGACGCATCGCTCCGGGTGATCATTATCTATACATACTGATATTACGGGGTCGCAAGTTGTTACATTCTCTTCTTCGCGAGCCCCTGTGATCTGTAATTGCTATAAAAGCTTGGCTAGCTCATTTTTCGCTTCCCGATTCGTCTTCAACTTCCTTCGCTTCGTCTCTGCATTCAACTCTATTATAGGATTCAGAAGCTTATGTTCTGCCAAAAAAAAAAATTCGAGACTTCTTTGATTTCCGCGAATGGTCTTGATTCCGTTTGGTGTCGGGAACTTTATACACATGTGGTATGTCGACGGGACAGCCCTCATAGAATTTATCTAAGGTAGTGTGATCATTCCATGGGTCATTGTGGTTTCTCCCAAAAATCTAGTCACTGGCTTCGGAGTTGTTGTAACTTCGGAAAGGCTGATCTCCATGCGTTTGAGAGTTTCTCGGAAAATGACATCGATGGAACTCCCCGTATCCATCAATACTCGGGTAACATCGTGGTCCGCCACGATTAGTTCGATAATGAGAGGGTCGTTGTGAGGCTGGTCAATGCCAATTGTCTCCTTTTGCTCGAACGAAATTATGGCATTTGGCAAATTGGCGGGTGCGGCCCAGTTGATGCTAGTATATGCCCTACGCCAGAATGCTTTGATCGTGGATACTGTATCCATGCAGAATTAGGATCCTCCCATTATAATGTTAATTCTTCTTCGGGATCCCTGTTGTGTTACCTCGTTGGCTTGCCTCCCTCTTTTGGTGATAAAATCCGAGGTTCGGTGCAATGCATCTTGGATTGTCGACGGTTGATTTAAAATGATATCTTCTCAGAAATGTGATTCCTACCACAATGATTTTCTCAGCGCAGTAAGAGCAGCTTTGTCACTTACGCCATCTACTTTGGAAATTACCGCTTTGAAATGCTCCATGAAGATTCTCAATGACTCTGCTGGTCCCTGAGATAGGGTCCAGAGATCAACGTCGGAGGTTCCTCGATTCATATACATGGCATAATGGTTCAGGAAGGTGGCAGATAGCTGATCGAAGCTATCGATGGAATTACGATCGAGTCATGATAACCATTCGAGTACTGCTCCTTTAAGATGTTCTACGAATAAGAGTCAGAAACCGACATTCCTCTCATTTTTGCTGAGATTGGCTCATCCCATTGCTATACGAAATACCATTATATGTGCCTTTGGGTCGGTCGTTCCTTCGTAGAATGGGATTCAAACTTTGCCAAGATTGGAGACTCTTGCTCGTGTTATCCGATATGTGAATGGCGTCTTTTGTGTTTCTTCCAAAACACGGCTTATCTCAGGTGCCGAGCTAATCTCTTTATGCACTTGGGATTTGAATTTTTTACCTCGGTAGTAGCTCGGGCCAGCGATGCGCGGATCTCATCGAGCTCTCCACTTTGGTCTCGGCTCATCACACTGGTCTGCTCAGAATGTCTGGTAGGATTCGCTTTTCGCAGCTCATCATCATATTATGCCTGTTGTGCCCAGTAAATATCCTCCTCGTTCCTCATGCCCCTTATTTGGTTTGAGTCGCCTCCTCTGGCTTGTGATCATGCTGATGCCGAGGCAAACTCCACGGCAGTTGGATCTCCTATGGCTCGGTTTTCTATCGTGATAGTTTTGGCCGAGCCGTCTGGGCACTCATTGCTGCTGTCGTGGCAAACTGGACACTTCTATCGTTGGTTGCTCTCACGCCTCGGATCAGCTCGGGCGGTTTGTTAGTTATGGTTGATCTAGTAACCGATGGGGTTTGCTCACCATGTCGAGGCGGCGGTGGTAATCCTCCTAATGTACTTAGCGTGTCGCTGGTCGGGCTGATGCTGAAGAGTTGTCTCTCGAACCTCCTTGTCGGATTTGCTCCTTGTCCCCAACTTCCGGTGCGTGGATTTCAGACTCGCTGTTCCAAAGTCAGCGTGTCAAGTCTCTCATTTAAGGAGTTGTTCACCTTATCCTCCTCGTCGAATTTCCTTAACAGGATAGCCAGCATATTCTTCATCTCGGCTAGGGATGCGGGAACAGACTTCGTGTTCCCTGGGGGAAGATCTCTGGGATCCCCACAGATGGCGCCAAATTGTAGGAGTCGAAACTCGCACAACTAAATTTGCTTAGGAAACATAAGGGAACAAAAACTTCTAAGGATGAACCACCAAAACAGAGATCCAAAGATGATATTTTATTAAGCTGTTTCATAAGCCTTTTGATACAAGAAAAGTGTAGAGCGAATCACAAGTGTTTAGCTAGGTAAAATTGTGGATCCGCTTTCTGAATGCCTTCTCCTCCTTTTATAGATACAAGACTACACCGCCTAAGCGAGAATATCAGAATATTTTATTTTCCTTTTGGTACTTATTTCCTTTTGCCAACATTCATTCGATCCAACTCTTTCTTCTAGGGCATACAATAACTTTGATCGGTCTACGAGCCTTGTAGCTGTTGCCTCGGCCCACTAAAGATTTGGGCTCATCGCCTCAGCCCCTCGGAGATTGGGCTTCTCACCTCGGCCCATCGGAGATTGGGCTCGTCGCCTCAGCCCATCGGAGATTGGGCTCATCGCCTAGGCCCATCAGAGATTGGGCTCGTTGCCTCGACCATCAGAGATTTGGCTCGTCGCCTCGGCCCATCTTTCCACCGAGGCTTAGGCTCGTCGGTTAGGCTCATTGCAAAGCTCAACTCTTCAAAAGCCCACAATGCGCCTAACCATTACTTAGTCATTTTATGTTGATCTTGGCTAGGTGTAAACTGACCCCAACAGTTTCTGTTAAGTTTTAGTATGTGATCTAAGTTAGTGTCACAGCTAACTTATGAACCGGATTATGCAGATGTCAAAAAGTACTCGAACTGGAAGGCGACAGGCTGGTGAAACTGGGAAAAACTCAACGAATACTGCTGCCAGGAATGTGGCTGAGCAAGTGAATGTTGAGAATGAATTAGATGGAGCAGCTAAACGCCTGTTCTGAATGCAGCCAATGTTGGAGGAACCTGCTGTTGTAGAAGTGAACCATGTAGTTAGTATTCCATCTTACCTTAAGGTGATGGATCACATGCTGAAATTGGGAACAAAGTACTTTTCGGGTAGACCTAATCTGATTGAGGCAGATGAGAGGAGGACAAGGTTGGAGAGAAATTTTGAATCCATCCGTTGCCCAGATGGTTACCAGAAGGATATTGCGGTTCAGTGATGCGCATATATGGTGGAAAGGTGTTGAGGGACGGTTGGATAACCCGCACTGTGCTTGGGAAACATTCAGTGCATTGTTCAGGACTAAGTATTTTCCACCAGAAGCGTATGACAAGCTTGAGGGAGCTTTCTTGGATCTTCATCAAGGTACCAAGACAGTAAGGGAATATGAGGCCGAGTTCAACCAGTTGGAGAAGTATGCTGGTCGTGAACAAGTGGGATAAGAATGTCTCCACGGACAAGTCATCTGCTGGACGCAGTGTGTGTTCAACTTGCGGAAAGATGCATGTGGACGAGTGTAGAGCTACATCTGGTGCTTGTCATCGATGTGGGAGCTTGACACACAAGGTCCGTGACTGCCCAGAAGAGGATCTAAGGGTGAAGAATCTAGGAAAAGATGGTGTAGCTAGGGTGTGCTACAACTGCAATGAATCTGGACATTTCAAGAGGGACTGTCCGAAGCTGGGAATTGTGCAGCAAGTAGTGGGTTAGCTGAAGCGGGGAAATGATGGACTACCACTGCCAGCTAAGAAGCAAGCCATAACGCCTCGACTATACAATGTTACCATGGAGGGGACTGCGGATCCTAGCTATTCATGTTTGATCAAGGTAAGTCTATCACTTACCTTTAAATTTGTAAATTGCATGTTATATAATTATGCTAGGCTCTTAGCATTATAAGACGAATGTGTGGGGACCTTTAATATGGGTGGTGCGGCAACCCCTGTTCTGTTTGACTCCAGAGCAAGTCATTCCTTTGTGAGTCCGGACATGATTGGAAAAAGTGGGTTCCGTAAGGAACCCGGGGAGCGGTTTGGTCTAGTGAAAATGGCTGGTGGACAAGTCATGTTTATACTAGGGATGGTCCAGAACATCTCTGTCTGGATCGGGGAGGTTGATATGCCAACGAATTTGGTAATCTGCCAAGTTAAGTCCTACGATGTAATCTTGGGATGGACTGGCTTGTGAAGTTTAAGGTCACCTAGACTATCACCGAGGAAGGGTGCAGTTTGAGAGAGATGCTGGAAAGTTTCTGGAGTACCAAGGGGTCAGACCGACTTCAGAGAATTTGATTGTCTCGGTAATTCAAGCAGAATGGTTGATTGAGAAAGGATGCGAAGCTTATTTGGCTACGATCACAACTGCAGAAGTTGAGGACGTGTTCCAGACGTTATCAGGGTTGCCTCCAGCTCATTCAGATCCGTTCACGATTGAACTTGAGCCTGGTACAATTCCGATTTCTAAGGCACCTTACCGAATGGCACCGGCAGAGATGGTCGAGTTAAAGAAGCAGTTAAATGAGTTGATGGAGAAGGGATTTGCGAGACCAATCAGTTCACTGTGGGGTGCACCGGTGCTGTTTGTAAAGAAGAAAGATGGGAGTTTCAGATTTTGTATCGACTATCGTGGGCTGAATAAAGTGAATGTGAAGAACAAGTATCCTCTCCCAACGATAGACGAGTTGTTGGACCAACTCAGAGGTGCTACTTGGTTTTTTAAGATTAATTTAGCTTCGAGATATCATCAAATTTTGATAGATGAGTCAGATGTTCGGAAAACGGCTTCTCGGACAAGGTATGGGCATTATGAGTTTGTTGTCATGCCCTTCGGACTGACTAATGCGCATGCTGCTTTCATGAAGCTCATGAATGGAATATTCAGGGACTGCTTGGATGAGTTCATGATCATCTTCATAGATGATATTCTAATTTACTCGAAGAATCCGGAAGAGCACAAGGTTCATTTGAGGACAGTCTTGGGTAGACTGAGGGAACAAAAATTGTTTGCTAAACTCAGCAAGTGTAGTTTTTGGCAAAGGGAAATTGGATTCTTGGGTCATGTAGTCTTGGATAAAGGAGTGTCAGTTGACCTAGAAACGATTAAGGCAATCGCGGATTGGGCTATACCTGAGAATGCAACCGAGATAAGGAGCTTTCTGGGATTAGCTGGGATTAGCTGGGTATTACCGTCGGTTTGTTAAAGGTTTTGCGAGGATGGTGCAACCTATGACCCGACTGACTGGGAAAGATGTGCAGTTCGTGTGGACAGCGGACTGTGAAGATAGTTTCTCTAAGCTAAGGGAAATGCTTACAAATACTTCCCAGTGTTGGACCGGAGCCGAATGAACCATATGTGGTTTATACTGATGCATCGAGAAAGAGACTCGGATGCGTGCTTATGCAGCAAGGTAAGGTCATTGCTTATGCATCGAGACAATTAAGGAAACATGAAGGAAATTATTAGGCCCATGATCTGGAAATGGCAGCCGTGGTCTTTGCATTGAAGATTTGGCGATCTTACCTTTATGGTGTGAAAGTTCAAGTTTTCATGGATCACAAGAGTTTGAAGTATATCTTCACTCAGCCATAACTGAATCTAAGGCAAAGGAGATGGATGAAACTGGTTGCGGACTATGACTTTGATATTGCTTACCACCCGGAAAAGGAAAATCTGGTAGCTGATTCACTTAGCCGAAGGTGAGCTTGTGTATCTTTTAAGAAAGACGTTGAGGGAATGATCAGCATGATAAGGACATTACGGTTGAATGTCTTGACCGAAGAACTGGAACCATTGGGTTTGGCAGCAGCGATCAAGCAGATTTATTAAGTTGAATTCGTTTGGCTCAAGAAGAAGATGAAAATCCTATCAAGGTATCTCATAACGATAAGACAAAATATCAGACTTCCAACAATGGGACAATTGTGGTAAATGGCCGAATGTGTTCCCAACATTAAGGAATTGTGAGAAGAAATCCTTAAAGAAGCACATCAGTACAGATTTTCGGTTCATCCTGGGATGACTAAGATGTATCAAGACTTAAAGTGATACTACCATTGGGTTGGAATGAAGTGGGATGTGGCTAAGTGGGTAGCCGGTTGTTCGACCTGGCAGATGGTTAAGGCAGAAAATCAAGTGCCGAGTGGGTTGTTGCTAACGTTACCCATGCCTGAATGAAATGGGACATGATCACAATGGACTTTATGATGGGACTGCCAAGATCATCGAACAAGAGAGATGCAGTCTGGGTTATCATGGACAGATCGACAAAGTTTGCGCACTTCTTACCGATGAAGAAGAATGATGGAGTAGCCAAACTGGTGGAGCTTTACATAGATCAGATCGTGAAACTTCATGGAGTTCCGGTCAGTATAGTTTCAGATCGTGATCCACGTTTTGCATCACAGTTTTGGAAGGAGTTTCAAAAGGCTTTTGGGACTAAGGTCCATATGAGTACAGCCTATCATCATCCGCAAACATATGGGAAATCAGAGAGGACAATCTGTACTTTGGAAGACGTGTTGAGAGCATGTGTTCTGGATTGGGGTGGCAATTGGGAAAGCTACTTACCTTTGGCTGAATTCGCTTATAACAATAGTTATCAAGCAAGCATCGAGATGTCTCCATATGAAGCGTTGTATGGCAGACCTTGTAGAACACCGCTGTGTTGGACCCAAGTGGGGGAGCGGAGTATAATGGGACCGGATATAGTGGAGCAAACCACTGAGAAAATCCGATTCCTAAAGATTAAGTTAAAGGAAGCTCAAGATCGGCAAAAGAGTTATGCTGATAAGCGGAGAAAAAACTTAGAATTCAGTGTGACTGACATGGTTTACTTGAACACTGTCACTTACTAGGTCAAAAGTCGGAGTAATCAGAATGTGAAGTTAAGTCCAAGGTACATGGGACCGTACCAGATTCTTAAAAAGTTAGGGCAGTAGCTTACAAGCTGGATCTGCCATCTTATATGGACTCATTTCACAATGTTTTCCATGTGTCCTTGTTATGGAAATGCATTACAGATCGGGAAAATGTCATTTCCCAACCACCTCCGGATTTACAAGATGATATGACCATCGAAGGTAGACCTATTCGGATCATTGATCGAAGGGAAGACATGGAAAGGACAAATGAGTTAAAAAGATCCAAGTCGTTTGGGATTGTGATGGAGAAGAGGAAATAACTTGGGAAGTAGAATCAAGGATGAAAGCAGATTTTCCTAAGTGGTTTGAAAAGCTAAATAAAGATCAGAATGTCGAGACAGATTCAAGGACGAATCTAATCTAAGTGGGGGAGAGTTGTAACGCCTGTGTTCGCCAAAACTGACCAAGGAATGATTTGATCGATTATTGGGTTAGTTGGATTGAATAAGTTGGAAAGGTTGGTTGATGGGAATCCGAATTTGTAAAGGGTTAAAGTGATCGAGCTGGATGAGTGTAATTTGAGCTGAATCCGAGCTGAATGGGCAATTTTGGTTGAGAAAAGGGAAAAGATCAAGTTAAACTAAGCTGGGCGGTTATTTTGTCGTAGAAATTCGACAAAGCGGATTTTTCGAACTGATGGTCGAATTTGGACAGGATTGTTACTGGGTCAGTCTGGTCTGTTTCGGACAGGATAGTTACTTGGTGGAACTGTCTGATCCAGGCTGGATTTTATCAGAAATTCGCCTAAGGCAAAAATAGCCAAAATTATTCGAAGGCATTTTGGCGGAACAGTTATTAGGAAAAAGGCAGAAATAAGCCAAAAATATTCTAAGGCATTTTGGCGGGAAAATTATATGGAAAAGGTGAAAATAATCCGAATTATTTGCTAAGTGTTTTGGCGGGAACGGTTGCTGAACCAAACACGCGGATTTGCCTTAGAAAAATAAGCTGGAACAATTTTCTGGGTAAAAATCCATGCCAAAGGGTTAAAAACGCGCAGAACAGTTATTCTGCTTGAGAAAACCACACCCAACTGTCCACTGTGCGTTTTTCGGCAGTTATCACGATTAAACTCGGGTTTAATCTCATTTTCTTCCCATTTTCGTCACTTTCTGAACCGTTTCTGAGAGAGAAAAATAGAGAAAACTTAAGGGGAATTTTCTAAATTTATCAGAGAGATTATTCGGGTTGGATCATGATCGTTGCTGGATAACTACGATAGTCGTGAGATCAAGTTTGGGCAGTTGGATTAAGCAGATCGGTGTCATGACCGAATTGGATCAAGGCTATCGAATCCGATTGGCTAAGGTGAGTGTGTGGCCGTCGTTACTGTTCTAGGATCGTTTGATTGCTAGATTTCTTGTGTGGCCGTCGTTACTATTCTAGGATCGTTTGATTGCTAGATTTCTTACTGTCAGTGATTGTTTGGGTGATTTCGACTCTTTTGCTTGTCATGTTCATATAATCTGCACTTCTGTCTTGATGTACTGATCGTTAGATCGAGAGTCTGATCTGGTTAACACGCTTGGGAGTCGAGTATTCTCGCCAAGGCTTACCCGGATCATGTAGAGACTGCTCGATATTCGGATCAGACATGCTTGATGAGAATTCTGTTCATGATAAGTAATATTGACTATTTTGAAATCGATAAGTATGATTGCGATTTTGTTCTGTGGTCTAGTGGGACGGGATGACCGCATCACTAAGCAATTATGTTCATTATGCCTCCTTTATGGATGCAGGTAATGAGACTGGCCGTGAAAGTGGCTGATCGCAAGACAAAGGCAGGAAGGAATGGATGATTGGATCGGGTAGATAGGTTTATTTCAATGTAATAACTTATTAGCAAACTAATCATTGTATTTGAAACCTCCTTATTCAATCTAAGTTAAAGTTTATGCACGGAAATTGACTTGTCTAACTGTTTAAAAACGCGAAAAATGACTAAGTAAAATGGACTGAAAATTTGGCTAAGTGTTTGGTTCGTAGTGAGGCTTAACCGCGGGTAGAAACCTCGGGTTGGGTCATCACAAAAATCCTCAAAGTTACGTTTAATCATAGTGAACCAATCTAATTCGGAAGTAAAATATGGCAAATCTAATTAATTTGCTGTCATGGATATCAGGCTTGCACAGTCTGTCTCAATTTTCACTGAGGAGAGCCTTCTCTCACTTAGGCAACTCATCGTCCAAAGAAGCCCATCCAACTCTTCATGTAGTGCCGAGATGCATCTCATACATCCCCTTATGCCAAAGGTAAGAAGGCCCATAGTATCCCTTAGGCACCACCCTAGTCCACTGACCCGTCCATAATCAATCCAAAAAGCGTCGATTTGGCATGTCAGGATTTGGGGTCCTGGGGCGGGACCCTTAAATCATCCGGGTGTAGTGGCTCATCTGATTCGTCTTCTTCTTCTTCTTCCTTTTGATTGGTGATGCTCCAACTTTCCGCTTCGAGAGTCGCTAATTATAGGGTATCTCGTGGGGATATTGTTTTCTCATTGAGCACTTTGTCGTTTCTCACCTTTCAAATATACAATAGGACCCAGGGAAAAGAATCCCTTTGAGATTCGGAAAGAACGATCTCTTTTGCTCACAAAAATAGGAAGTCCATATTTTGGAATAAAGAAGTACTCGGGAAGAAACCCGGAGAGCACATGAAGTCTAAAACTGCACATACTTGTAGGGCCGGAGGGCATTAAAATAGTAGATGATTAATTGTTTCCTCCGGTGTACCACACCGAGGACATGTCATGTCTGATCCCAAGTGTCTGTAGGTCAGACGTCAGAATGTAGCCACACAACTAGAGAGAGCTTGCCACATGAAATGTCTTAGCTTTCCCGGAGCTCGGGTCTTCCATACTTGGCTCATGAGACAAGTAATGCTTGGTTTGCACACCTCCGGGGTTCCACGGGAAATTCTTGTTTTGCTTGCCAGATCATATCATGATTTAACTATGTAGACCCTCGTAGACGTGTAACTCCATGCATACCCGTCTAGGATGGAATTGCGACCTGGCCTCACCCTAGTATGAGGGGGATATCTTCGGGTTGGAATAGTTCACTGATGAGTGGTACGTCCCACTCCCTCGAGTCCCCTCTAATCAAGGCATTGACCGTGAGTGGCGGGTCTTTGATCATTTGAGCCACGGATTGCTCTCGCCAGACAGGCTGGTACGTCTGGGATCCATGGGTCGCTTCATACTCTTGTATTAGATCTCGAGCCAATTGTTCTTCTAAGTCCCTGTTCTAATAGGGGTTTAGCCGCCATGATACTCTGCCAACCAAACAAAGGGGAGTAAACCTCTTTTTCTCCCAGCGGGCCCGATAATTTGTAATATCGTCCCTTTAGGACTCTAGCTAGTAGGGATGAATGGTATTGGATAAGGCGCCACAATTTCTTAGCAAGGAGAGCTAGATTAAAATTATGTAGGTCTCGAAAACCCAACCCACGCAATTCTTGGGGAATACATATTTTGTCCCATGCAATCCAGTGAAGTCCTCTATTATTTTGCCTTTTCCTCCACCAGAAAGTGGAGATATCACTCTTGAGTTTACCTGTTATGCATTTTGGGAGGAGGAAGCACGACATAACATATGTTGGAAGAGAATGAGCTACAGACTTGATTAGAACCTCTTTCCCTCTAGTGGATATGAATTTTACTGAACAGTCATTGATTCGGTTGTTCAATCTGTCTTGTACATAGGCAAAGACTTTCTTCTTGGAGCCACAAATTTGTTCGGGTAATCCCAAAATATATCCCCATGCCTCCTTCATTATTTATACGACAAGCTATCTTGATTTCTCTTCTAAGTCTGGTTGGGACCTTACTCCCAAAAGTGATGGAAGACTTGTTTGGGTTCAGAAGCTTTCCCGAGGCGTCTCTGTAGGTCTTAATGGTTTTAAAGATCTATGCACATTGCAGGACAATATGCCTTGCAGAAAAATAAACTATCGTCCGCAAAGAAAAGATGAGACACCGGGGGGCTAGCTCTCGCAACTCTCAATCCCGTAATTATTTTTTCTTCTTCCGCCCCTTTTAGGAGGGAGATTAGGGCCTCTGTTCTTATTATGAACAGGAAGGGAGATAGAGGATCTCCTTGTCGGAGTCCACACGAGGGTTTTATCTTAGCCTTCGTCTCTTCATTAATGATGATCTGGTACGAAACAGATGATATACAAAACATTAGTAGTTCGACCCATTTCTTTGCGAAACCCATCTTTAACATAAGTTCTTTTAGGAAGCCCCATTCAACCCGGTCGTACGCCTTACTCATGTCTGTTTTGATAGCCATAAATTTGGATTTACACATCGAACTTGTGTGCAAGGCGTGGAAATTTTCTTGGGCAAGCAGGATGTTATTTATGATTAAGCTTGTAGCCATAAAGGCCGATTGTGTCTCCGATATTAAAGTCGGGAGTGCCTGCTTTAATCTTTTACACATGAGCTTAGAGATGATTTTGTAGCTCACATTACACAAGCTGATCGATCGGAACTCAGCCATCTCCCTCGGTCTATCTTTCTTGGGTATTAGGCAGATGTTTGTTTGATTCAGTCTTAGATCGAAACTCCTTGTTGAGAAGAAGCTCTTAACCATTTTAATTATGTCTTGGCTCATGGTTTGCCAGAATTTTTGATTAAACCTGCTTGTCATCCCGTCGGGTCCTAGTGCCTTATCTGGATTAATGTCAAATAAAGCCTCTTTAATTTATTCTTCTGAGGTTTCCTTTGTGAGAATTCGGTTAGTTGCCTCTGGAACTTTCTCAGTAATAAAACGGAGTGCCGATTCCTGGTTCTGCGGATTGGAGGTGGTGAAGAGCTCTTGGAAATATTGTGTTGCTACCCGCTTGATAGTCGGTGCACTCTCTGCCCAAGTCTCGTCTCGATATTTTGGGCAAAGGATCCGGTTCCTTGCTCTCCTTTGTTTCGTAGTAGTATGAAATTTTTTTGTATTTTTATCTCCTTCTCTCATCCAAAGTGCCCGGCTCTTTTGTCTCCAAAATTGTTCTTCCTCACGAAAAACTGAACACAAGCGTTTCGTGAGGTTATTTCCTCCAATTTGGAGTCATCGTTTGCTTGAGCCTAATCTAATTGTTCTTTTAGCTCTTTTATAAATCTTGTCGTATTTGTTCGCAGAGTTTTCTTCCATTTAGAGATATTTCTTCGACAGGATGCTAATTTTTACTGGAAGTTCCCACATGTTGAACCGTCATTTTGGGTCCATCCCGAAATAACTGCTTCTTTGAACCCTGGTTTTTCTACCCATCTTTTATCAAAGCGAAAGCTCTTCTTAATCGTTTCACGGGCTCGATTGGATATAGGCCAAGACTCGTCAATGATCCGATCTCCACAGTTTCAAATACTCCACATTAGTGTGAAAAAAATATGATGCCATTCTTCGTTTTCTATCGCTCTATCCAATCGACACTTAACTTTTCCAGAGTGGCGTCGTCCCACCCAAGAGAGAGAATTGCCTTTATAAGGAAAATCAATCATCCCACAGTTGTCTAGCATATTACAGAATGGGATAATGGAGGTCTCCGCTCTCTTCCTCCCACCTCATTTCTCATGGTTTTCCGTAATCTCATTAAAATTGCCTATCATGAGCCAGGCACCGCTTCCGTTCAAACTCATCCTTGTCAGTCTTTCCCAAACTAGTTCTCTTTTTCTACCACCGGGTCGCCATAGATAAAAGTCATCGAGATTATGTGTCCTTCTAAAGTGGATTCAACATTTATCATATGCTCATCCGAATAAGAAATAACAACCTTAGGTTCGTCCATATAAAAAAGGGTTAGACACCCGCTTTTGCCTCTCGGCTCAACGGTAAAAACATGGTCATAACCAAAAGATACTTGCAAATCTTGCAGAAAATAACAATTATTTTTAGTCTCCAATAAAAATAAAAGCTATGTAGAAAACACCGGTGAGTTTCTTCTAGG